>CAKKLC010011091.1:73384-88443 GCA_918559645.1 Ceratonova shasta | reverse complement strand
CTCATATAGCAATCATATAAATATATATATATATATATATATATATGAAATTTTCTAAATTAAATTTTTAGTCAAATTTAGATTGTGACTTCAACAGTGGTCAAAAAGTTAAAAATTTACTTAAAATTAAACAATTTTATAGGTTCTAATTTTAATAGTTATCAACTATGTGTTCAAAAATAAATTTACTAAAAATATTCCACTATCGATTATTTAGTTATGAAGATTTAAAATTAAAAAAAAACAATATTTTGTAGCCTTTAATTTATTACTGAAATATTATTATACAGTTATATGAATTAACCATATCTACTTTATTATAAGTTTGGCATAATTTATAGATCATTAAAATAGTTTAAAAATTTGTTTGTATATATAAAGATATTTTGAACAAAAAATATTAATAAACTTCATTTTTATTCATTAAATTTTGTACAATTCTATTAAAAAAAAATTAAGGTTTGAGAATAATTTATTTCCATAATACAATATACAGAAATTATAACTCAAAAATCACAACAGGAAACTTAGTAACATTTAAAAAGTAATAAAAATAAAATAAAAATTTAGAATTGCCAACTTTTTTACTTAGCTCTATTATAACTTATCTAAAATATTAAGAACATTTTTTAAATTCGTGTAGAGAAAACGAAATTAATGTCGTTTTTTTGTATTATAAATAATTAAAAGGAATTATTTTTTTATTTTTATTATCACAGCCTCTATTGAGAAATAAGCGAAAAATAAAATTTAAGATCTGAAATACTTAATTTAATGATTTTAAATGTGGCACATTATTAAGTGTTAAAATTAAATTATACGGAAACCATCAAATTCTAATCTACCTGGTAATTATGGAAAAATTTTAAAATTTTTTTTTAATTGCTGCGAAGGAAACTCTAATTTTAATTTTCTTGAATTATATTTCTAACAAGTATAGATCAATCTGATTATTTAATAACAAATTTATTACTTCAATTATCTGACTAGCTTTAAAAATAGAAAAAATAAGATGCTTTTAAAGACACGTCATAAAATTATTTAATTAATAATAGATGAATATTTCCGACATATTATGATAAAATTTTCAAAAGTAAATTTTCGAACAACTTTTAAAAGTAATTTTTACAAATCAGAAATATACTAAATTTACAAATATATAATATTTAAAAGTAAAAAAAATAATACCCTAAGTTTGGAATGATAAGCACTTAATTTTTATAAAATCAGGAGTTGAAATACGTGAAGAATATTACGAAAAGATAGCGAAGGTAATCAAATATATAATCATCAATAAGGATTTTTGATCAATGGAAAATAGAAAATCTAACGAAAACAAGCTTCCAACGAAGTCAATAATTGTCAAGGAAGGAGATTTACCAGTAGAAAATGGATTAAACAAAAATGAGCCGCCAAGAGAGACAAATTTAGAACCTCAAAATAAACTAATTCATATGTGGGATGCTTTTAAAGAAACGTTTGTGTCAGTACAGGGAAAATCTCAAGAATATATAAAACAAAGAAAGTGGTTCCAAGGATTTAGCAGTTTAAACATTTATATTGATTGTAATGAAGAAAGTGTGAAGAATGATTATATTAGGAATCCTGTGCGTGATTTTAAATCATCATTAATAAACTCTCAAACAGTTAAAAACAATGAAATGATAGTTCTTAATCAAATAAAAGAGAAAGTGGAAAACACAATTTTACAACAAAATAATAGCTTTCTTGATGCAAATGAGCAAAAGATAAAAACTAAAGAATTTTTACCTGAAAACCCTAATTTAAATGCTATTCATTCTTCAAATGTTAACCAAAAGCCAGAAAAAACTATGAACAATAATTTTTCAAGTTCTTCGTTTCAACCGGAATCGACATACAAACAAGAAAACGTCCTCCATTCATATAAAGTTATAAAAAATATTAAAAATTTGGAAATTTCTATGAATAATATGACTCAGGCTAAAATAAAAGACCATGAACTTGAAGAAATATTTTCAAAAAAAAAAATTTCTTATTATCCTAAAAGTTTTAATATGTTTAAAACGCTACCTGTTGGTTCTGTTTCTAGCTCAGTTCTACTCCCAGATATTGAAAATGCTTTTACGGGTGGAAAGGGTTCGGTCAAGATGTGGGATATAAGGGAAACCAAATCAAAATTGATGCAAATGATAGATAACCGTAACGGGAAATTTATAAGATCGATGGTTGCAAATAAAGATAAATCTCGATTATTTGTTTGTGGAGAATCTGATAGAACGGGCATGTATGATTTAGTATGTAACAAGCTAATTTACAATGTTCAAGCCGGCAAAAAATTAGAATATAGTAGTTTAATAACAGACTCGGCTGTAAATTACTCTGTTTGTCTATCTGATAATGAAAGGATACTTTTCATGGGTTCTAAAGACGGAAGCATTACTATGTGGGATTTAGTGAGTAAAAATGTCATAGCTAAATTGAGTGATCATAAGGATGCAATATCTTCAATGAAAATAAACTCATTAGATTCTTTTACAATGTATTCATCAAGTTTAGATGGTAGCATTAAATATTGGGACTTCAGGAATAAAAAGGTGTTAGAAAATTATTTCTGTCAAAGTCCAGTTTTGGCTTTATCATTATCTAAGGATTCAACATTTTTGTTAGCTGGATTAGAAAATAGTGACCTAGAGATGATTAAACTACAAGAACTAAGGTATAAATTAGTGCTTCATTCACAAAGTATTTTCTCCTGTAAAATTTCTGACGATATGAAATATATATTATCTGTGGGGAAAGACAAGCAGATTTATATGACAAAGTTTCCATACGGGCCACCAATTCATCAGATCCTGGACAAATATCATGTTCTATGCTGTGATATAGATCCTAGTTCTAGTTTAATGATAGTAGGATCATATTCAAAAAGATCAGTAATATATGAAGCATTATATTGATCAAGTATATTCACTAACTTTAAATTCCTTTCACTATTTTAATTATGATTTATGTTTTAAGTTTATAGTATTAAGCAAAAAATTTTGTAAAAATATTGATTATTAGGTTGAGAACTAATTAAATTTACATTATATAAATAATTATATATTTACAAATGATTTAATTTAAAAAAAAATTTGTGGTGATAATATCCGATTTTATATTTCATAATGTGGCGCTAATTATTTTAGGATAAATAATAAATTTGCTTTTGACGCTTGATTATTTAAATTAAATAAAATAATAATTTAAGGCTGCCAAATTAAATAATTGTTCAATATATTAGGTTTTAATTATTTATTTAATTTTTGAGAATTTTGATCTTTTACATTCAAGTATAGGTATGATTATAAAAGAAATCATATTTATATATGTTTAAAATTAGTATTATGAATCTAAGTTGAAATTGTTATTTAGATAAAAATTGAAAATTAATTGTTGATTCAAATCACTAACATGTGTAATAAAAGAAATTAAAGAGTATTTAATCGAGTTTTATTGAACGTTTCTAAACAAATCTTGTTTTTTATTTAATTATTATTACAATATATTCATTCATATTTTAATTAGGGTAAAGTAGAAATTTTCAAAAAATTATATATGACTACTTTCTTTAAAAATGTATTATTTTCAAGATGATTTAGAAACATTTGGTTCAGGTTTAATTAAAAATTAGTAGAAAACCAATACATATGCATAAAAATTAAGATGTTCTTAATTCCAAAGAATTAAGAAATATTTATATTTTACTAAAAGATGCCAAGGAAAAAGATATACTAGTAAACATTTATTCCAAAAAGTCATGTATATTTTTATCACATAAAACCATTATTCAACATATTAAGAGTCAAATGTCTCTATTCAATATATTTTATTTAATTTATACATAAATACATAGATTCATTATGTATGTATGTATGTATTTAAATCATATATTTATGATCAATTAAATTTAAAGGAAGAATAAAACTTTAATATAATTATAAAGGAATTAAAACAATTTTTGCTAATTTCTTTTCTAAATATATTTATTGATAAAAAATTTTTCACAAATCTGTGATCTAATAATAAATTCTAATATCATAACTTATTAAACAATAAAATATCGTATGTAACTTTATAAATTTAAAAGGTTTAATTTTATTATAACAAATTATATTATAATATTTTTTACAAACTTAAGAATGCAACTACAAGCTATTTAGTTTAAAAAATTTATTATAATAGTAAATAATAATTAAGAGATTTAAAAATCTCTTTTTACAAGATTAAGTTTATTTTAATAAATTGATAAGATTTTTAAAACATAGAATTTTAGATTATTAGCTTTTAATAAATCTAAAAAAATTTCTTTTAGTTTTCTGAATATTGATTGAAGTAAAATCTCTAATTGTTATTAATTAAGAGGAAATTTTTTATATTTATAAAAATAGCCACCTTTTATATGTCATTACACCTTTAAAAATAATTTTATTAAAAATTAAATAAAAAAAAACATTAAGTTCCATTCCAATTAAAAAAAAATCTTGTTATAAACCAACCTACTAAATTAAATATTATTCTTTAATTTTTCTTAATAATATTGTCAATAATTTAGATATTAAAAAACATTATACTGTTTTAATAACATTTTGAATGCCGTTGTCAGTAACAAAAGAAAATTAAATAATCAGGTTCAGTATACAGTGAGACCCCGTTTTTTGCATATTTTGGTTTTCTAAGATAATATGCAAAAAACAAAAAAATTAGAAATAATTAATTTATTATTGTAAATTTAACTCGAATAGTGTTTTCTGTCTACTCTTTCTTTTTCTAATCTGATAAATTGATTTTTCAAGTTCTCTTATATTTTTGAATCATTTCCATCTGTCTTTTCGTTTGGAGAGAATAAGTTTATTTAATAATCTTAATGCGTAGACCGATTCTTCTATTTTTATTTGATTATTTTTTTCCTCACTTTTTTCATCCTGATGTATTTCCTTATCAAAATGCTCTTTATATGAATCTATAAGTGTTTCAATGTTTAGTGCTTGAAATAAATCTTTGTTTTTCATTGACTCGTCTATTTCATCTAAATGTGTAGGATCAGTAAGTATTTCTGTTAATAGGTTTTCTTATTTTGCTAAATAAACGTTTTCCAGAATAATTTCTTCCTCTTTACCATTCTTAAATGCTTTATTAAAGTAATTTTGAATTGTTTTTGGCTGCAAAGAATTCCACTAATTTTCTATTAAAAATATGGATTCTCTTTGATCTATTTTAATTTTTTCTTTCATTACAAATTAATGGATTTATGATCTAAGTAGATATTTTTAATAAAGACATTTAAAACTGGGGATCATTCAAATATCTAATGGTAGCAAAACGCTTGTTGTATTTGGAGTAAGAAAAATAATTTCTGACTTATCGAATTTTTCTGCCTCCAATATTTTATGAATTGGAGCAATATCAATAATTAGGCACCCTTTCTTTGATTTTTTCCGTTGATATAGATTAAGATATTTAAGAAATTCATCAAAAATATAGGATGTCATCCAGGCGGATTATTTCCAAAATAATTTAATGGCAATTTCTTGATATCTCTCAAATATCTTAATTTTTTTTGAGTTTTCGATTAGATATGGCTTAATTTTTAAATCTGACGTCATGTTTGTACACAACTAGAAAGTAATTCTTTTTTTGCTGTTTCTTTTTGTTTTATTTGATGCACCATTCTCATAGTATGTGTTTGATAGTAAAATTTTAAAAAATAACCCTGTCTCATCATCATTGTAAATGTTAGAAAGGTTAATTTGAGAAAGAAGACTAGTAAGAGTACTCTGTTTCTACATCTAAATTACTTTCTTGACGACTTTCTCTGATTCACCGGACTATTTATAGCTGCCAATATTCTTTCTTGATTTAAAACACTCAAACTATCCAACAGAAGCCTTAAAATTCTTAATATTCATTTCTTTGGCTATTTTAATTGCCGATTGTTTAATAATATCCTTATATATAATGAAAAATTTTGTTGGCTCTTAGATGTTTAATATGCTTTACAAGAAGTATTTTCAAATTATCGTGTTTTCCAGCCCTGAAATTATGCTTATCTTTTATAAAGTTATCAAGATTAATGTATTTCGATTTATTTCTGAATATTCTGGATATTGTTGATTTATCAACTTTATAAAAAGTCTAAGTTCTTTTTGATTATGAATTTTTTTTTCTATTTTTTTCATAATTTTGCGTTTTTATTTAAGAGTATATGGTTTGTTTATTTTTTCAGGTTTGACCATGTTTTATTGATTATTTTTGCAAAATTATTGAAATATGCAAAAAACGAGGGTTATTAAGAAAACGGTGCTGTTTTTGAACAAAAAATGGACTTAAGACGAAAAAATTCATTAAAATATGCAATAAACGAGTAAATATGCAAAAATCGAAATATGCGAAAACCGAGGTCTGACTGTAATAGTAGGGTTTTGATAATAATATTATATCTTTAATAAATCGAAATAATTATCTAGAAGAAACTCAAAATTTTTCTATAATTTATTTAAGATCATTTTGAAGTATTAATATTTTATTTAACATAATATTTGTGTACTCATGTATTTTAGGCATTAATCTCTGATAAAAATACAAAATGTAATTTTTTATACATATAATCTAACGGATCAATGCAAACTGGTCATTTATTAAAAAAGTGCAAACTCGTCAAAAAAAATTAAAATTATATTAACTAATTTAAAAATTTTAAATTAATTAATAATTTTTTAAAAAATAAAATAATTAATTTTTTCTTTTTCTCTATAAGTTACCTCAAATTTGAAGTAGTAAACATTTGATAGAACATTTAAAAATTCGAATTTATCAAAGAAACGATAGTTATTAATTAAAATTTTAAGTTTTTCTTCTTTTTCAAAATCATTACTAAAATCAAAATTACCTTTTTGCAACCTTAATATATGAAATTTATCAAGCTCTTCTTCTTTAAGAATTATGCCTAGAATATAAGCGATGTTTACGTACGGAATTCTTGTTTATAAATTAAGTGTTCAATTCCAGCTTATAGGACCATTATTTGTTCTAGGAACATTCTTTTTAAATCTTATATGAACATTCCAATTTTGAATAGGAAATCCATCTTTTCTAAATTATTATCAGTAAACTCTATTTTTTTCAAATAAGTTTGTTCAAAATAATTTAAAAATATTACTGTATTTTCAATTTTTTGAGATTCAATTTTATATCTAATAAAATTAAGTGTCCATCACATCTTCTATTGGAAGAAAAGCTAACAACAGTATTTTTTTTATAAATTGTTTAAATATAATGTTTGATTTGTATTCTTAAATTAGACCAAAGCCACATATTCTCTTCCATATCAACTGTCCCAAGTAAAATTGACACCCTTTAGAATCACAATTATTTTATCATATTTTTATACTATTAACTAAAGCTTTTTCAATATCTGAAAAAACTAATTTAGGGTTTATTGTAACAATATTTTTTTATTCAGAAGCTTTTTCATATGATTTCTCATTTTTATCCATCATAAAAATATAAATAAAGAGAAACATTTTTCCAAAAAAAAAACCACGAATTACAAGCAATCGATAAAATCCTAATAGTGATGATCTAAAAGTACCATAGATTTCAAAAACTTCTTAATTTTTAATATATTCATGTTTGAACTTTGTAAAAAATAATAAAATTCTTTCTGGATCTTCATATCCACTGTCAAACTGCAAAAAATTATCACCATTTGAATCTTTTTTTAGATTTTCAGGTATATCTTTTAGTGATCCTGGAACAAAATTAATCAGCTTATTTCTTTCCTAGATAACAGCATCTCTAATATATTAATTGCTTGGAACCAAATGGGCTTTATTTTTTTTTAGCGGAAATAGGAACTAAACTTTTAGAAACAATATCAAATGAATTAGCTGAAGATTTTGTAGCCAGATCTTTTATATGCAGCATTTTCTTTAGTTTTTTTTTCGGGAACATTTTCATGGTTATGCTTAGTTTCTGAAATTAAAAAATCTTCATTTTCAATTTATAAGTGAACCAGTGCAACTTATATTCTGGCACCTATATCTGGTTCTTTTTTCCTTACTGTAGTTCTTGGTATAAATATAGTATAAATATTATCAATTTAGAGCCTCTGTGATTTCAATTTTTCAAACATAGATATCCTAAAAACATACTTTTATATTACTTTTTTGACGATTTTGCGCTTTTTTATTGAATGACTAGTTTGCGCTGACCAAAAAAAATTATCCCAACAGAAATAATCAAATTTCTATTTGTTTTAAAATCATTATTGTTAAGTTTAAAAACATTTATATTACTATAAAAAAATTTTAAATCTTGTTAAACAAGGTAGTAATGTTTAGAATTTAAATAGAAACTAAAATCAATGAATATGTTTAAATTTGGTAGTAACTATTTATAACTTCCTTAAAAATTTTGTCTCTAATCCTATTACTTTTAAGAAAAACTATTAAAACCGATTTTTTATTAAAGATTTTTAACAAGGTTAAATGATATTTTATTCAACATACGAAATAAAAGATGAGAATATATATTTTAAATAAGGGATTTTTAAATTCATTAATTTTAATACTATAATATTGATAAATAGGTAGATGTTTTAGTGTAATATCTATTGTAGTTTATTTTTTATATTCCAATAATAAATAAGCACCAATATTAACTCATGTTCTACACAGTATTACTTTAGTTTATGTTCAAAACAAAACCAATACTATAACAATGCTATTATAATTTTAAATAATTATAGCAAATATAAATTTGTTCTTAAAGATCACTGATTAACTCTGTAAAAAGTTAAATTTCGAATAGAAGAATTTTAAATAAAAACAACTATAAATTATCAAGGATTTAGGACCAAATAACCTAAAAATATGAAACCATTACTGATATTAACAACTGATACCATATCATGACGACTTTATTTTGATAAGTTGAATTCAATTAATATACTAAGGAAATTACAATCATTTAGTACTATTTAATTTATATTCTTCCAGTATTTTTTGCATTATTGTAGGGGATATTGTCACATAATGTTTTATAAATTAAAATTAACTAGTTTCTTAAATATAACAAATTCTCTTACAATAATGATACTATAAACTATACTAATAAAAAAATATCAGAAAAGAAATATTTTAATTCTGCTTGGATACAAAAAAACCCCTTATTTTTAATAAAAATTTATTTGATTTTTTAAGAAAATTTTTTAAAATTGTAATTTAGCAACTTTTATAAATCAAATATTAACTATTGATCTCTTTATCTTCACTAGTTATTTATTTTCAGATTCACAATTATCTTCTTGAGCATGAATAAAATTATTATTGAAATTTATATTATTTTGAATTTATTCTTCACAATTTTAATCAATCATATCTAATAGAATTATCAAAAACGATTTTAGAAATGTTTTATTAAGAAATCTCGATATGATTATAAAAATTTTTACTAAAAATAATGAATATTTAATATTCAAAAGATGATAATTTGAGGGAAAATAATTATTAACTTATTTTCGAAATTTCATGTTGCCGATTTTAAGGAAGTTCATAAATTAATAAAATTCTTTTAAATTTTAAAAAAAATTATTTTGATAGTTTCATAAGTAATAAAAAATTTATTATTCTGATTTTAATTATTTATTTATTTATATCATCTTTTGTTTTTAATGGTATAATAGTTTTTAAAGAATTATTAAAAAAAGTATCGAGTTTTTATCTATTAATATGTAGTTATTTAACAAACTTTTAGAAAATACAGATATTTCAATCAGTAAAAATGAATTATCTTGATATCATTTAATTTTAATTTTGTCTTATTCATCAACTTACACTTTCTTATTATGAAGACTATAAGTGTAGAAAATAAAACTTCGTAGGTAATGTTTATTTTAAATATTATAATTTTTATATAAGTTTCATCAACTAAGTTCATTATTGGAATAAGTTGTTAAAAACGAAAGTTATTGAATATTCATTACATTTCAGGATTTAATTATTGTATTTATGTTAATAAAAATTAAATAAACATGTATTTTTTTAGATTAGTAGTTAAAATTTTTTGTAAATATCTGATTAAATTTTAAAATTAAAATTCTATTTAGATAACAAAAATATTTTTTAATAATTATTGCACTCACTATACAATTAAAAAATATATAAATAGATGTCGAATGAGAAATCAGATCAATTTTAAAAAATATTCGGTTAATTATGGTTAAAATTCATTTTTGATAAATAACGCCGACTACAAATTTATTTTCATATTTTTACTTCTAAAGTAATATTTAATACCTATTATATTTTTTTAAGAATACAAAACTAAAACATAAACACTAATTTATCAATAAATCGATGTTAAAACTACAATTAAATAATTAAATCTTTTTTAACATAATAATGTATTTTTTGTTAAATATTAATTTAGAAATATAACTGTCAAGAACTTTATTTGGCATGCATATTGTATTTTGAGCTTTCTTTACTGCGTGTACTACAAATTTTCAATATTTTGTGTGTGCACTTAAGGTTCTTCTTGAGAAATAAAATTTAACGAATGGTTTACAGAAGCTTGCATTAAATTTGCATTGATCCACAATAGCATGTAGAATCTATTATGAATGCTTATTATAAATGTCTAGGTTATTATTTAATCATTTATTAAAGGTATAAGTATTCTACAAGGTCAATATGGAAGCGATACTCAAATAAAATTTTGGCTAACGGCTAGTTTATTCCAAATAAACATTGAGCTTCTTTATTACGGACTAGACTATACTTTCTCCTAATAAAATTAGTCAATCTTTATAATTTTCCAATTTCCTCCAAATATAATAAAACCAAACTCTCTTCGTCTTAAAATAAATTTCTTTAAGAATATTAATTATATAAAAACATTAAACTGAAATTTTATTTTTATTAATTTTGATATTTGAATAAATTGTGGTTCCCCTATTATCTATCTACCAAAAATAACAAAAAATAAAATAAAATCACTTTAAATGAAGTTTTTAAATTCCCATCAAAAGTCTAATCTGACGGATAATTATTTCCTATGCTTTATTGTTTTGTAAACTAAAATATAACCATCCAAGCCTCTTTTTTTATTCTTTATAGTCATGTTCTAAAAAAGGTACAAATCTTGGTGTGTTTATTAATCGCAAAAGCACCATTTTTACTAACTGTTCAAGTTTAGACCCTTAAAAGATACTTTTAAAATAGCTTATATCATAAAGTATCTATTTTATTTATTCCCTTGTTTTAATATTTAAAATATTATCAATGATCATTGTTTAAGAATTTCTCATGCTTCAGAAAAAAAAATGTTTTATAAATGTCTAAGGCAGAATTATGTAACAAAGACGGCTTTTAATCATATTGATCATAGTGTTCCTAAAATAATTACATTTTGAGCGTTTTTTTAATAGCAAAAAAATTAATTTATTTGCTATGTATTAACTAAACGGAAAATTTTAAATTCACAGTTAAATATTCTAGAAGAAAAAAATGTGATTATTTGAAATACAGCACTAATATATTTAATTATCCCTCTTTTAAATCTCATAATTTGCTTAAAGATTTTCAATCGAATAAGTCTAGATAGAAGAATATAATCGTAAATAAAACCAATGAACTTATTCACTCTTTTATACTTGAATTCTGGATTGTGTCTTTAGATCGCCAAATAAGTATTCCATTTATCTGTAATGACCATAATAAAAAAACATTATTATAATTCTTATCATAATTAATGCATTCTTTTTCGATGCAGACATTATCTTTTTTACAACCTCTTTATATTCCACTAACACACAATCGAAAATAAGTTAAATCATTAGTAATATTTTTTACTTTGAAGAAGACTTTTTATAATTCAACTATCTCTCTTAATCTTTTAAAGTTTTCTCTTCTTATTTAGCAAATCTTATTCAAAATTAAAACTTAATTAGCTTCTCGAGCTAATTCAGAATACTCTGAAATGCTACATGATCAATTTTTATTTAATTAATTATCTTAAAAAGACAGTTTTTTTAATAAAAATAATTAAAAAATCTAAATTTGTATTTTGGTTTTTTAAATAAACTATTTTTCAAGCAGTATAAGTAAAACGAAAAGTTATATTCAAATCCTAGTTATAATATCAGTAGTTGATTTTCGTTTTATAACAGATATTCTTGTACCATCGTATAATTGTTGACATAAAATCTTTATAGATATGATATCTTAATTATTTAAGAAGAAATTAGAGTCATATTCAACTAAAATATATTGATAAATAAATGTTTCTTGTATGAATAAAGATTCTAAATACTCAACTGATTTAATTTTGTTTGCTTTTGCATTTTTTTAATTAAATTATGTAGCATGCATGGTGATTCTTCTTTTTTCTTTAAAAACACTGAATAAACCACTGCAAATTTCAAAAGTGTTTTAAATATTAAATTTTAGTGATAAAATAATAATTTTAGATAAAAACTAATAATCAATATCAGGTAAAATTTTTCATATAAAAAAATTAATTAATAATATGAAAGTGTATTATTATTTTTCATATTTTGAATTTAACCTAAACTATCAAGCTTAAATAGATTTTTTTGTTTATTTAATTAGAAAAATTATTAAAATTTAATTTTATTAACCTCTAAAATAAATCACTATTATTTTTTATAAATCTATTATAAATATTACCGAAAATCAATTTGAATTTTTAAGGTAATTTTACAAATTAAATTAATAATGCTGTATAAAAATATGAATAAGGTAATAGTTTTAAAATCTTAAAATAAAGCTTTATGAATTCTGACATTTAATATCTATCATCTACTTCATTAGTTTTGTTTGATCTCAATATAGCTAAAAATATAAATATAATATTTTGCACAAAGTAAATAATTTGTAATCCTTTAAAAAACTAGATAAAAAAATAATCATCAATGTTTTACATAACGATGGGCCATAAATAACATTTAAATTTTCCAAATAAATAACTCTAATTTTATCAAATAGTTATAAGGTTTTTGAACGCTTCCAAAGAGCTTTATAATTAAAAATTTAAAGTTTTAAATGTGTATTGATTGAGACTGCTCATTTTTGTAATTTTTATAAGACACCACTTAAGTATGTCAAAAAATGTTTATTTCTGAAACGGGTAGATTTAAAGAATTTGGAAGTTATTTTTAACTATTAATTTTTTAAGTTCAATTTCATGAAAGTTTTTTTAAGTTTTAATTCATTCAATATAAATAAGAAAACTTATAAATTCAAACGTTTAGTTGCATTTCAAGTCAAAAAATGATTAATGTTTAATATAATTAGCAGCATGACAAGATCTTTTATTTTTATGTTCTAATAATTACCGTAATTGTTGACCGATCATGAGTAAACTCTTGATGCCTTTATATCCCCATCGCTGTTTTTTTATCTTTTGACGACCATACTTTGCAATTGTTGGTCAGTATAATACAAACTGCTTCACTCGCTTATAAGACCCGCTGATTCTTTTGTTGTAAAAAATATTTAATATTTTAAAAAATGATCACTGAACGTAATGAAGATTCTTTTAATGAATTATTTATTGATGCTTTATCTGATTGTCTGAGTTATTATCAATTAAATTGTGGTATCCGTGAAAATGATACTGTATAAGAAGAGAGTGACTCTAATATTAGGCCACCAAAATATCAAAAAAGAAATATAATAACATCAGATTGTGATTGTAATTTAAAAGAAGAGTAAAAAAACCATAAAATTACTGCAAATTTACCTAAATTTTTAAATATTAATGGTGCAACTATTGAACTTGGTGATGCTCCGACTATCGGGAGGATAATAGCATTATTTTTTGTTAGTGTTTTTTTATTTAGTCGTTACGTACACAATATTGTACATTCTCAAATAAAAGAGATATTTAAAATTTCTACAAAAACGGTAACATGGAGGGATGTTACCTCTAATAATTTAAAAAAGTTCTTTGGATTACTAATATTGATGGGCCTTCATGAGTAAATCTTATTGGAGAGATTATTGGTCAACGGAGCCTTTAGTTGAAGTACCAATATTTCGAGCAATAATGTCTAGAATGCTTTTTTAACAAATCCTTAGATTTTTTGATTTAAATAATGATACACAACTTACACCTACAAAAGACAGACTGCAAAATTGGACCACTTTTTAATTATGTAATTCCAAAATTTCAGTCCCTATATACACCGAACAGGAGTTAGCTCTAGACAAAACAAAGCTAGGATACAGAGAATGCCACAGCAGTAGAACACACAAATCAGCGAGAGAACAAAATATTGAATTTTTATCAGAACGCTTTGTGAAAGTTAGATTAATAATATTTATGACACTTCGAGATATATTATTTGAAAGGCAGAATGCTGCAAGAAACAATATTGTATATGTCAGAGGCATATTTTGGTCAGTGGCATCATAAATACCAAAGACAATTTTTATAACAGTGTATTTACAGACAAATTATTACTCAGAAAAAAAAACTAGTATTTTATACCATACGCGAAAACCGTAGCTTGCAAAAGATCCTGATAGAAAAATCCAAAATTCTACACAGAGTATAATAACTTTTTTATGGAAGGGACCTGTTATTTTTATTACTTGGAGTAATAAAAGAACAGTACGGATGATATCAACTATTCATGATGCTTCCATAAAATCAAGCGGAAATGGAAAAAAAATTATATAGTCGACACAATCAATCTTACTTGCATATTGCAATACAATAAATATAAGAAAGGGTTAGATCTTGGAGATCAGTATTTGGCGAACATCAGTATTTTACGAAAAACTCTAAAGTGGAGCAAAAAAATATCATTTTTTCTGATAAACTGTACCTTGTTTAATACATATAAACTGTACTGTACCTATCTACCAGAAAATAAAAAACGATAAAATTTTGTTACTAGAAGTAGCTAGAGAATGGACAAGTTTTGATTTTAAAGAATGAAGTATTGCACCTGAATATTATCGAATTTATAAAACATCTCATTATAAAGACACCTTTCAGGCTTTACG
>CAKKLC010011091.1:45290-72055 GCA_918559645.1 Ceratonova shasta | reverse complement strand
CCCCCCCCCCCCCTTCGGGGGAAAATAGATAAGGTTTTAAGATTCTTACTTTTGATAATATTAAATTAATTATAACTTTATAAATTTAAAAAAAAATATTTTTGTTTGACCCTTATAAATAAATTACAAAGATATAAGAAATAAAAAAAATTACAATTACAATACTTAAAGAAGGATAAATCCTAAAGTCGAAAATTATATGATATCAAAGTTTAAGAACAAAAGTGCAGTAGGTTTTAAAGATATACCATTATTTTTAGACTCAAATAAGAGTTAAAGACTGGTAGAATAAAAGTTCTTTATTTAAGAAGATTTAAAAGTTTTATACGAAATTCACATTTCCAATCCAACAAAAAGTTTAATCAAAATTACTATAGATTTTAATAAATGAATAAATAAAACATTTTTTGAAAGAACATTTCAGAGAGGGCTTAAGGCTGTTGATTTTATTTCCACTACTTCAGATAAACTTCGCTCCTTTCTTAAATTAAAAAATTAAGTTGTTTTGATAAGGTTCGAGAATAGTCTTTAATGATTCTGAATACTTTGAAAAAATTGTTTATTTAGAAACGAGATAAAAATAAATTTCTTTTCTTCTGACAAAATTGTAAATACCGAGAAAGTTTTAGTAGGAACTCAAAAAATAAAATTTTTTAAAAATGATTAAACATGAGGTTTAATTTTGATCATGTGAAAAAAAATGTCATAAAAGGTATGCTTAATGTCTATATTATTGAGTGCATAATGACAAAAAAATATATTATACGCTTTTTTTGCGGAATTTTCAAACCCTTCTGCTGACAAATTTGGCCTATAACTACTTCACACTCAGGTTTTTTTAACAAAAATATAATTAAAAATATCGGGATATTTTATTTTTTATTTAACAAGTTCAAATATTTTTTAAATTGCTCAGTTCAAACAAAGTTAAAAATTAAACACAAAAATAAAAAAAATGTTGTGGTATATAATTTTAAAACCAAAGAAAAATTATAGTAACAATAACTATAATATAATAATACATAATACCAAAAAATTAAAAAAGTAATAAATTACATAAAAAAATATTAATAAGTTGATTTTCTATGATATATAACAAAACATGGTTCCAAACATAGACAAATTTCATAATTTTCACACCAATAACGACCATCTCTTCGTATTCATTTTTTCAGAAACATCTCACTTGGAACAGTAGACTACACATCTTTTTGTGGGTCTATTTTTACTTTCAGTAATTGGAATCTACTTCAAAAAATGTCGTTCAGTCAATTGCATCGGGTTTGGTGATTTCCTGGATCTTCCATCTTTACTAAAAAAATCTGGTGAATGGTATTTTTCTATATATACTTCTATCAATTTTATTCGAAACTCTAAATGTGTAAAGGAGCCCCCAGTTTTTGAATATAGAACAAAATAATTCTATTACGCCTGTTCCGCGAGACGGAAAAATATTTTGTTGTAGTATTTTTTTCCTCTTTTTTCCTAAGTTGATAATCAGAAAGGTGTTGATTGACTCGATCAAAACCCCCGATTGTAAAATTTGAGTCAATAACCACTTACGGTTTTGTCATTTTTTTATTTCTTTTTCTATTTCCACAGTATTTGTCCCATGAATAGCTGAGTTTTTTTGTATACATTGCGGTTGTCTTTCCATCTCATCAACATTTTCCTTCGTTTTCTATAAGCTTTTAAGGATCCAGAACTAATTTTTTCTGGACGTTTTATATACCTGGGCTAGTCTCTTCTATTAGCTTTGATAGTTCCATAAGTATCAGTATGATAGATGTAAGTATATTAACAAATTCGATAGTACTTTAAAAATTTTCAATTGTGAGACAGTATTTCCTTATTTAGTAAGGGTTTCATCAAACTCATTAATACTTGTGATGAAATAGGTAAATTTAGAAATTCTCTGTTAATAATTGTTCCTTTGCCAATTTAAATGAGAGAAAATAAAATATATCCTGATTTTGATTCACAAAGATAATAACTTTTGATACCAAATCTTTCACATTTTATGAAAATGAATTATTTCAAACGTAGTAAACCTTTATACAGCAGAAGTCTTTCGTCAACGGTTATATCTTTTTGAGGTATACATGCCAGTTTAAATTTTTTATTTAGGTTTTCATAAATCGGCCAGATCTTATTAAGTTTTGGATTTGGATGTGTTGTCGGATTATATGTCTCGTTATTCGTAAAATGTAAATATTATTTTATAAGCACAAATATTTTTATGACATTGTTTTTGAAAAGAATGGAGTGGAAACGCAACTTTTCTTCAAACAATACATTTTTCTTCTGGCTTATATGCAATGCTCATAGCCATTACGATTACAAAAAAAATTCGCATATCCGGTAAACTCACACACACTATTGTTGATCCGAATTCAAACGTGTCAATAGTCTTGTTCTCTGACGTTGTATCGAAAACAAATTTGTCTCATCTACAATTTTTCCAACCAATTAATCGTCCAGAAAATAATTAAAAAACTTTATTTGTTTTATAAATGGTAAAATTTGCTCATTTATCGAATAGTTTCCAATAAATTTAATGAAGCCGAAGGTGGTGGAATATCTGTACGTATATCTATTTCAGTCCATTCATCTAATTCTACGTGATTCTTGTGATGTTAATTTCAGGATTCCTCTTCCGATTCTGAACTAAGAAATGAAGTTGAAGATCCACTTTCTGATTGGTTTAAGTTAAAATATTTCCACTTACTATCAATTTCCATGATAAAAGGGATCTTGAATATCAAAATAAAAACAATATTCGTAAAATACGTGCGAAAAAAAAATTTTTTCGAAATATAATACTTAAAAAGTATTTTATATTGTTTTTAAAAAAGTAAAAAGCTCGAAAGAATAATAAAAAGCAGATGAAGCGATATGCACAAACTTTAACAAGTGTCAATAACCAACTGGAGAACGCCGTTTGCGTATTTTTCGTATGAATCGCAAAAAAGCCGAAACAGGCGAGCAGCGTTCGTGTTGACGCGATGCACGGTACGCTCAGCGCGCAAACAATGTTTGTTCGAAAGCATTAAGCAGGTAATTCAAAAAGGAAAAGTGCGAGCAGTGCTCTACTTATTTAATTACTATACGTAATATTCGCTCGAGCGATGCTTGTTCGTAGTCCTGAAGTTGTTAACTAGCTTTAATTTTTAAACAAGACAATGATCTTAACCATAAATCGATATATGTAATATATTTTATTGTCTAGAAAGTAATAAATCTACTTTATTGGCATTTTCAATCACTCGATAATAATCCTCATAAGCTTTATTGGATTTTATTGAAAGAGATAAGAAAATAGCTAGCCAAAAATTAAAAGATTTTAAGGCTGTAATAACTGAAATATGCAATTTTATACTTTTAAAAATCTGTCGAAAATCGGCAAATTTAATGCTAAAAATAATTAAACTAATTTTTAGAGATAAATGACGTATACCTTGTATTGAGTATATTTGGATGAATTTTTTATCACATAATTTTAGAAATATTTATTTATTGTATAACTGACATGAAAATAGCTGAAATATTTTTTTATAACAAATTATGTCGTGTATATTAATTTTGTTTTTATGTTATTTTAAAAGGTGTATAAATTTTGAATCCTCCAAATAAATGTTTTAAACTCAATTATTTTAATTTTGGATGTAATATATTGTCATACAGTTTAGTTCTTTACTCAAACTATTGATCTACATTTTATAACATTAAAACTACAAAATAATTATATTCTTAATTATTAAAATTATCATTTTCAAAGATTTTTAACTACAAAAAAAGTTCTTAATTATTATAGTCAAAATTAAATCTATTGTTACTTTATAACAAGTGAAATTTAAAAATAGGGTTGTTTTGAGATTGATGTAAAAATTTAATACAATTACGTATAATCATATTATGATTAAATAAATCATATCATTAAAAACTTCTTTCTAATAAGAGTAAGTTGAAATTATAATTTTATATTATATTATCTAAACAAAAAGAAATAAAATAAACAAGTATTTTATTTAATTTTATTTCATTCTATGAAATTAAATTGAATTAAATTTATTGTTTGTTAACAAATTAGTTTTAAATTGTTCAAATTTTTGTTGAATAACACTAATAAAAAAATATTACATTATTCTTAAAAATTATATTTAATTCAAGTAATATTTTATTACAAGTTTTCTCGTCTTAAACGAAAAACTCATAATGATTAAACTATTAATAAATTATTTCTATTTCCAACAAAAACTATATCATAATTGATGTATTCTTATTCATATGTATGTATACATATACATATTTAAATAGTAAAAAAATCTTTTTTAATTTTTAATTGAAAAAATTGAACATATAATGTTTGCAAACAATGAATAAAACATTTTTATCTAACTAGATAAGTTATCTGTTTCTATTTTGATATTTTATTTTTTTTTCATATTTATAACTTCTAATAAAATTAGTAAAACAATAATAATATTTTTGAAAATTTAAATATAATGTTAGTCTTAAACTAGAATATCTAATTTCATATCCATAAAAAGCAATTAATGAATTATATTTCTATTTTTTATTTTCTAGAAACAAAGTAGAGCGAGTGTTTAAATTTTAAATGAATGAAATTAAGATCCCTTGATATATTTTTGTAGCCAGACCTATCATCACTTTAAATTAATGTCCAGTTTAAAAATATTAATCTTATAATCGGCATGAGTGTTTAAGCTGAACGATTTGGACAACAGTAATATATGCTTTTGCTGGAGTAAATTTGTGTCCACAAAGCCGAATACCCAGATCTGGACATGCGAAGCTCTTCCCTATAGTTTTTGGGTGTGTGCCAAATAAAAACTTTCAATGACTTGAACTCTTACACCCTTACCTCCTAATCTTATTAAGTTTTGAAAAAAATATTTTTCAAATCACTCTTTTAATGAGACCTAAAATGTTATACAAGTGTTTTCGACTGATTCAATTCCTTAAAGGCTCATTTATTTGCTCTTCCTTTGAAAACCTTTTAAATTAAATAAAACAGTTTTTTGAACGACAAATTAGAATTGTGAAAAACACTCTCAAAACGTTTGCTCTAGGTTGTTTTATATTTTTGACAGTTCTTATTCATACATTTAAACACTTGTCCTTATATTTATTTTATTGCAAACATATAATCCCATTGCAGAAGAACAAAACAAACAACGAAGAGTATTTTAAAGAAGGTCCTTCTTTATGAAGAAATCACTTATAATTCTACAGTAAGATGCTAGAAAGGTTTGCAAAATGTTCTCATATTCAGTTGGCGTTTGTTAAAGGGTTTATTTATTTGATTTTTAATTACACAAGTGAATTAATTTCCGCCTGGTAAAAACTGTTAACTTGATCCAAAAGTTGCAATAATTTTACCGAAATTCTAATACATTAAATTAGTAAATGCATTTGTACACTTTTCAATAATATTAAATTGAAAATGTCAATAACTTTAATATTTATTACATTAAGAATCTTTTTAATTCTTTTTATTGATAAAAAAAATTGAAACAGTAAATTTTCTAATGAGTATTATTTGCTATTATCCTAAATAATATTCATTACAAATAACATAAATTTATATTCATTAAAAAAACTTATTTTTAAAAATAAATAACACTTTAATATTTTGTTGCAAAGAAATCTTCATATAAAATTCTAAAAATTGGAGATGTTCTGTCAGCAATAAATAAAAATGTTATTTTGTAAAACTAATTTAAGTCTCAAGAATTTATGTATAAGAATAAATTTTAATAAAGAATTTATATATAGGTTCAGTAACCCACAGCACCAAGTTTTGAATCAGTTTTAGGATTAGCTGTTATGCTTTGAAACAACATTAGTAGTTGATTAATTTTTAATTGAAAAAGTTTTAAATCTTTGATGTATAGAAACCTTAAAAATTCAATTATTTTATGTAATCTTTTATCTTTTATTAATTAATTTTAAATTACCAGAATCTATAGGCACCCCCAACGAAAAATTTTTCGTGTTGTGGATGTATGTTTTATATTTTGGATGGGTTTGTTTTTTATCTTTAATAAGATTCCTCGTATAAACACCTATGACCTTTTAAAATAAATAATAATACTTCTACTAGTAAATCAATATTTTCCAATTTTGGTATTTCTAATAAATCTGCAATGTATAAAATTAGTTGTTCCATTTGATTCTTGTCTAGTTTTGATATAAAATCGTTTCCAACGTTTTTTTTGTTAAAATTCATCTTCAAGTTATCACATTCTTTCTGTGATTTTATAGTAACAGCCAAGTTTACAACGTACATAAAACATTTTTCTTGTTCATTCTCATAATTAAAAGGACATTCCATGTATTCTAAAAATTTATCTACAGTATCGAATTTAATTTGCGGTTCTTGTATATTTTTGCAAAAATATTCAATAAATTCTTATAATTATAAAAAATTACCTTCAAAATCACTTAAAGTTTTTTTGAAACCCAAGTATTCCAATTTCTTATCCATTACTTTATTTAAGATATATTTTTTTGATTTGCAAATAAAAAAATAATTGTCGACCGAAATATCCCGATTTTTTTATATCTAAAATATTATAATCCCGATTATTCTCGAGTAATTAAATTATTTTAATTAAATCTGTACAATTATAAAAACAAAAAAGATATTGGTTAATTTAATATAAACCAATTACAGTCAATTTTTATGATTAACGAAAAGCAAAAAAACAAAAAATTTTCTTTCGTTAAAAAAAAAAGAATGAAAAAAATTCAGTTTTCTTTTTTTTTCTGAAATAGATAATCTGTTATTCTAACATTTCTTTTTTTGCTTTTTTCTGAACTTAAAAAATCAGTTAACTTGTAGAATAACGGCAAACACTCCCTATCATTGACACAAAAATAATTTTTAAGCATATTTAAATATAAAAAAACTTCTTTCTTGCCAATTATAAATTCTTTTTTACTCTCATGCTCCACTTCAGATTCAACTTCAACTTCATTTTCATTTACAAATTTCGGTATCTCTACATATTGCTCAGTCTCCCAAATAAAAGGCTCATTTTCAGTGGAGTCACTTTTTTCATCACTTTCTTTTTTTGATAAAGATTCATTAATATTTGGATTTGTATTGGTTTGAGTTTCAAACGAGTTTTTAAAGTTGTTTTTAGCTTTTTTTGAAACAATTTATTATTGTAGCTGTACTTACTTCATCCCAAGATCTAATTTTAAGCGGGATACTATCAGACAGTAAATTGTTGTAAAATTAATTTCATATTAACATTTTCATTCTGAAAAACTATTTTTTGAAGGAAAAAATTTTTATAAATGGTTTTAAAAGATGTTTTACTCATTGATCAAGGGGTTGAACTTTGGAAGTTGTATTTTTCGGCAATAAAATTATTTCTAAGTTTCTAAAAGATTTTCCTTTAAATATTTGACACGGAGCATTGTCAATAATCATTCCTATTTTGGTTTTTTGAGTTATGAAATATGAATTTATTGACGATAACCACTCTTCAAAATTAGTTCTTGTCATCCAGATTTTTTTTGAATTTTTATTAATTATAGAATTATGGTTTAAATTAATTGTTTTTAACCAACGTGGTTTTTAGCTCTTCCAATAATAACTTGTGGTAAATTTTCACCTAAAGAGCTTGTTAATAATAATTATGTTACTCGATCCTTGGAAATTTTCCTGAACTTTTATCTTCAAGAGATAGAGTAATTGTTTTTTTTGGGCAGGCATTTAAAAAATAGGGCGGTTTCGTCTGCAAGAAAGATGTCATTGGGACTATAATTTAAAAGTTTTTTATTATATTTTTCCCAATTTTCACTTAGCAAATTTAAATCCACAAGCTGCTCTTCTCCAGATATTATTCTATCTTTTATCTTAAATATTAGTTCAAATCTTGTCAAGCACATATTAGAACATTTAAAATTTACCAACTTATAATTTTTAGCGAAATCCATATCAGCTATTTTTAAAAATTCATTTGTGATTGTTTTATTTGACTATCTCTGAGACACAAACAATTCATATAAACACGGTTCAAACATTTCTATCTTCCTAGATGAAACAACTATTTTTCTTTTACTGTTATTTTTTTTAATTCTTAAAATATTTTCTTTATGAATTCCTTATTTTTTATAAGATTATTAATAGTACCAATTGCTATGTCAAATTTTTTGGCTAAAAAAGTTTGATAAACTTCAGGATTCTGTTCAAAATATTGTATAACAGTCATCTTAAGTTCTATGCTATAAGATTTTCGTTCTTTCTTATTATTGTTAATTCTAGCCAATAATTTTTGGGTAAAAAACGTGTTCGGAAAATTAAAATCCGTTAAATAAAAAAATATAATGTATTAAATAGATAAAAAAATAACTGTATTTTTATTAAAAGATATATCGTCAATCTCGGCAGTATTCGTTATAAAATTAAAAGATATTTTTTTTTTAATTAATTAAAATCATAATTTTGAATTATTAGTGGTAAACATTGGTTCCATCTATTTTATAAAATTAAAGTAACCCGATTTATATAATTTTAAATCAACCATTTATCAGGCCAAATATTAGAAAATCCTTACTTTGCAACAAATATATTATAAATAAAGTAAAATTAATATAAGCATATATTCCTTGATCAAAAATAAGTAATATTTAAATTCATTTATAAAAAGAACATTTTTGATAGACCGAAGTGATCGTATAATTAATAGTGAAATAATTTAATATTTTATAAAACTATATCCTGGTTTTATAATTGAAAGTAATGAAATAAATGTTAGGAATCTATAATCTCAAAATTGACATGATATTGATTGGAAGAAAAATAATAACAAAACAATCTATAAATTTAATTGATGCTATTGATAGTGAAAATTTGTTTTATAAATTAAGAAAAAAGAAATTTAATTTTAAGAAAACCAAGAAAAAGGTTAACTTGTAATAAATGATTCTTTAACTTAAATTTCTTCAAGTAAGATGTTTATATCAACCTAAGTTTATTAATAACTATCTGAACTACTTTCGAATTGCTTAAATTCAATTTATAATTATTTTATTAATTATATAATGAGGAAACTTAATTTAGTAAAAATTTTACTTTTCCTAATTTAAAGGCATTAAAAAATAATAAATACTCCTCAATAATGAAAAAAAGGCTCCCAGACAATGGTAGATGACCACAAACTTTATCAACCAATGACATAATAGGATTGAGGATAAAAGAAAATTTTCCAGAACAAGTTATAGCAAAATATTTCACCCAAGTAAGTTTCTTGTAGAGAGCAAAATCATCCAAATTGAAAATCAATATACTGGCTGTACGTCATAAAAGGTTTTTTGTCAACAAATACAAACTTCTATTACGAGCATAAACTTTAAAAATTCGATCTAAAATCTCTAACCATGATGCTCCGATGATTATATAAAAGCTTTAAAACAGTATAATTACATAAAATTAAAATATTTTTTTTAGAATTATCAAAAATAAGTTTGATTTCTTAATATTTACACCAATAAATTAAAATTAGATGTTTTCTACATTTTAATTGGGCTCATTCGGTGTTTTGGTAAAAACTAAACTTCTTAAAAGTATACCTTATGCTTCTTACACAAAAGAAATGCTCTTTTATATTTTCCACAATTTTCAACATCGAAATTTCTTGGTTGAACACATTCGAGAAAAGTCTTTTTATCCTTTTATATTTAATTATAATTACATCAATTATGCATTTTGAATTCAAAATACAAGCCACATAATTCATTTTTTGATCGGCACAGGCCTTCTTAGGTTTGGAATCCATGATTTAAATCTTTACGCAAGAGCAATATTATAATTTTGACAAATTAATTCAAAAATTATTTAACTAAGAGATAAAAATAAATAAAATTGTGTAAGCGGGTATTTTAGTATTTGTTAAATATAAAAGATTTTTCAAGCCTTCCAATATTAGGAATAAACCATTTTGATTCCAAAATAATCTTAAAATATACTTCGCATGCGTATATTAACTTCAAATTTTTGAAAATGTTATTAGTAATTGAAATATTTAAATGTCGATTTTTTTTTCAAAAATTGTAATTTAATGTTTGTAATTACAAAAGAGGCTTGTTTAAGCTATCTAAACAAAAATAATCAAGAAATAAGGATGTTTGCAACTTTAGATGTATCAAAAAATGTAAATTTTGTAAGATGCAACTTTTTTAGTTTCAAATTTATAATCTTATTTTAATTAGATTCAAAAATATCTTTCTATTTAAATAGACCTACCATTATTTCACATATGGAGAAAGTAAAAATCATAAGTTTTGAGAAAAATGACGTAATATAAAATGTAATTAATTAAATATATTAACAAATATTTGGTTATGTAAGCATTTTGGGGGAGAGGAAATAAAATTAACATTTTATTTTTTTATGTAGAAAAACGCATAAAATGATAAAAAGAGAAATTTTTTGCGAAACTATTACTGAATAGAAAACGTTTGATTCTTCTGTTTGTAGTTGTCTAATGAAAATAGATGATAGACCAATTTACTTTTTAGGATGGTAAGCTTAATTTAGAAATAGTCAAAAATCAGGCACGGATCTGACTTGAGACTACGATGTAACAAGCCAAGATGTCGAATCACTGTTTCAGTCTTTAATAATAGCATTTTTGAAGTAGGAAACTAGAATATCAAGACACTTTATGACTTGATGATGTTTTATTCTGATAGGAAATCAGTGTGAGAAACAGCAGAAGAAAAACTGATATTCACGCGAATACGATTTCTTCATACTTCAGAAAACTTAGAGAATTTATTTTAGCTAGTTCTTAATGTGCTAACGTTCATATGAATGATAATTTTGGTAAATTTGAGGTCAATAAACGCATATCTATAATTTTTAAAATATCCAATGCCGAGTTTTCAGATAGAACAACTAATGGTTCATAGGTATGGTAAGCAGAACAACCTGTAAAATTAGATTGATGATTAATAGAAGACGAAAAAAAGAAGATTACTACTTTTTTATATCTTTAGAAACTAGAATCGGACCAACAATTTATATTGATAAATAGACAGGATATATTGGTTTATATGTAATAGAATTTGTTTATAAAACTGTATCATAAAAAAGAATTCTTAAATAGTAACGACATATTGATTCACACAAACAAGATTGAAAGATTGTGGAGAAGTCTAAAATCCAATCTCAAGAAAAATTCACAATTTGATGATGTGATTACTTTTATTAGAAAATTTTAATATATGTATAATCTAAAATTGAAAAGGTCGTCTGCTATGTGTGATTCATAAGTTAATGCAATAAAAACTTTGTTTTAATATTTTTTTCTAATTCAAAATTTTTGTCGCCCTTCCCTACAAAATTCATACATTACCAAATATTTCAAATGCCCGTAAAATGTAAATTTTTTGCATAGGAAACTCTCAATTAAAGCGAAATATTTGAATACATTTAAATATATGTACATAATCATAGCCTATTCAAATTATTACATCAATTAAGGAAAAAACCTGGTACCAACATTTTTATTCAGGGTATTTAACATAAAAACCAGAACATTATTTGTAAATCAAAATCTTAATGATTATTAAAACTTTTATATATTGATTCAATATGATTCCACTAATCAAAAATTTAATTAATAATAGCTGAAAAAGGTTTTACATAAATTTTTATTCTATCTTGATTTACATTATTATTTGATTTTTCTTAAAAATTAATGGATTTAAAATAATTAAATAGTAGTTTATTTCACAAATATTTATACAAAGAAATGTATATAAACTTGATTTTATGATTTCATTAAATTTTAAATTGAATTAATTCTTAGGTATAGTTAAAATTCTTAAAGTAAATTAAAAAAAGTTGATTACTATTGGAAGTCATAAATACAATTGAATATTATATAAAAATACATTTTAAACTAAATTACCATATTTTGTGCTATTCTGAGGGTATTTTGTAAGTAAAATGTTTTATAATATTATGAAATCTTGTATCTTTTTCATGAATTTTATATTTTTTAATTTAAATTAGTTTTTTTACATAAATATAATTAGTATTATATATTATTTGTTTTTAATATTTGACTATTATATATATCTAACAATTATTTAATCAAAAATAACTACTGTCTATTCAACTTAGATGTTTTGAAACGTTTTAACTTCAGTTGATAATTTTTGATAATTAATTCATCACATGCTAACATTATGATTATAAATAAATAAATTCATTAATATTTTATCCTTATTTCTTTTAAGATTATAATTAATGTTTAAAATAAATAATAAAATAAAATTTTTGATTCATACATCGAGTAAAACAATAGGATACAAAAAAATATCTATATATATCATATTAATAAATAAAATATTGAAAATTTATCGGAAAAAATTTATTATAATTGAAATTATTTTATTATGATATAAATATTATAAAAAATACAGTATTATTTCAAATCCGTTCTTTTATAGAAAATACTATAATTGCAGACTAAATATTTGGTTGATAATGTTAAGCTAACGAAAACTTGTATTATAATCAGCTATCAAAATAACAAAAATACTCAGTAAATTGAAATTTAACTTAAATTTCAATGATCACATATTTGCAAATTTATAGTTATTTTCTTGAATAAAAATTGTTTAAATACATTATTGATCTAGACGAAGGAATTGTTCTTATTTGTGTATCCTTAAATTAATTAAAATAAATAGATATGCTGATAGTTGGTATGAAAAGTTCATATTAATGGTTAAAAATTTTAAATAATCTAATGTAATTTAAATTCGTTTATTTACAAAAAATATCTTT
Source organism: Ceratonova shasta (assembly GCA_918559645.1). Lineage (NCBI taxonomy): Eukaryota > Metazoa > Cnidaria > Myxozoa > Bivalvulida > Ceratomyxidae > Ceratonova > Ceratonova shasta. The sequence continues at coordinate 59,217 of CAKKLC010011091.1, read as the reverse complement.
AAATTATTTGATGTTTTATAAAAACATTTTTATTAGTTTATTTTAAAGCTCTTTTAGTCGAATTTATAAATATAACTGAAATAATCTATTAGTTATCTCGAGATTGAAACATTATAATTAGAAGAAGTTCTCTTTTGTGATTAATTTAATTAACGAAAAAAATTATATAGATCAATAGGGAAAAATTTTAAAAATTTGTACTATAATTATTTATTATTTCATTTCTGCTAAAAATTGTAAATATTATATAAATTAAATTTATCAATTTAAGTTAAAATTATAAATTAATTTGAGTAAATAACATGAAATAATAATAAATAATTAATATGAAAAAGAAACCAATTTTGCATATTATAAAATATGTTATTAGGAATCTAAAAATTTGATTAATTAAATTATGAATTATAGAATTAAAGACATTAAGATATTAAAGAATGCTTCATTAAAAATTTAATATTAATATACTAACAAAAATTCCTTAATTAATTTCATTATAATAGATAATATTTTTTAAATCTCACTTTTAAAGCGTAATATTTTTCTATTTTGGAAACAAACAAATAAATTATTCTTTCTTTAGCGTTTTATCTGATGAAAAATATTTTTTTTTTGTAAAAGTATGATCATCTACTTTCAAATGAATAAAATAATAAGATAATATTGCTCTTGAATATTTTTATAAAAGCATAGCTGGGTTATTTAAATAAAAAATTAACAAAAAATGAAAGTTCAAAATTATTTTTTATTAATATTTTCAATAAAAACAGCATAGTTAAATTACATAAAGATTTTGAGAGAAAAACCCCTGAAAATTAGAAACAAAAATATTATTTTAATATTTTTAGGTTTATTGTAAATTCCAAGTTTTTTTTACAATTTAACGAAATCTTATATATACGATTGATTGTTATAATGAATGATTATAAACAAATATTACATTTTTAAGTTAATCATAATATAATTTATTATTCCAGTCTGGAGTTTTTTCCTTTAATAGAATATTCAGATTTGTTGAAATTGTTAACTTAATTAAAATATAGCTGTTTAATAATATTAATACTTTAAGAAATTAACCTCTTATGAAGTTGCTAATATAATATATTAATTTATTTAAGTTCTCATTGTATTTTTCATTCTTTTTTGCTAGATCTCAGCTATGCAAAACCTCAACAAGCTATTCGACAAAACATCCCTAATTCATTAGTAAATTTTCAAATCATATTCAGCCATATGTTTAGAATCTAGCAAGAACTGAAATTCTTCAAAAACATATGCGAAAGTTTTTGTATTAGAATTCTACCAAATTTAAACATAATTTTCATTATTTTCATTTGATCTGAGATATTATTATTAGGAAATAAAACTTGGACTTGATATCAGAATCAAGCTTCAAACTTCTTTAATTTAATTCTAATTTCAAATAAATTTTTTTTTACCCTTTTTTTTATATTTGAAAAAAAAATTTCTCGATTGGTAAATAATATTGATTTAATATTTTGAATAATTTAAAGAAGTTTATTAAATTAAATGGTAGATGTATAGGAAACTTTCTCATATAAAGGAAATTTATGGAATCAAAAGTCATAAAATTAATGAATAATCATTCGATTTTTAAGATACCCCTCCAGTAAATTTTTCAGTTTGATTAAGAAGTTTACAATCATGCCAACTGTTTTTTAATGTTTAATCCAACAATTTTCATAATTTTACTTTAAAATTTCTTTTTGGATCATATAGCTGTTTCTTTATTTAACATAAGAACTAAATTTAGTTTGCTGAATAGCTAGAAAGTTTTAAATGATATTAATTATTTTTAAACTATTTAAAATATGTATTAGCTAGTATTTTTCATCATTAGACTTTAAGTCGTTTACTTATGCAATAAAATTATAAAATAGACAAGATTTTAAATATTTTACTTCTCATTATTTTAATTCTATGTAATGCAATCGTTTTACAAAGCACACTTATTGGAAATTACTCATTTTTATGTTTTAAATAATTAAGTAGTGTTTCGTTAAACGTAAACATTTTTAAAAAATAAAAATCTATATAAACCCTTGGATTATTTTATTTTATCAATTTTCAATAGTATTATTCAAATCATAATTCTCTCATTCACTGGAAAATCCAATTACTCGTTGATCATAATATAAAATCTGCAATCCTATTATATAAGATTTTCTGTTCTTTAATCTTATTAATATCATTATGTATATTATTAAATTTAGTTATGTTGATTATTCTGAGAATGACCTAATTTTATCCAAAAATGGTCCTAACTTTATGTTAGATAATGAATAATAAATTCCTTCTTTTTTTCTGCCTAAATAAATTTTTTTTATAAATCTTTGGGTTTGAAACCAATTTGATTGGCAAATAAGATAATTAGTTTTAGAGTTCTTCGAAGGCATTTTTAAATATTTTCGTTTATTCATCTGTTTAAAAATCAAATATTTAGAATGTTTTTCAAATTAAGATGCTAATATTCCTAGGGTGACATATAATACAATGCTTTGAATGATTAAATAATAATTCTCTGAATTTTATAGAGTTTTTGAAATTCGTTTTGAAAAAAAACATACGTCCTGATTCCAAATAGCAATTAAATACCAATTTAGAAAATAAAACATCCAATAAATTAATTAATAAATAAATTGATAAAATATTAATAATTGGTGAAAATAATAATTTTCTGGCTTAAGGGCTTATTATTAAGAAAAACTATATTATAACGCTTATTATAATTTTGCTTAAAACAAAATTATTTTTTCTACCGAACTCAATATTTTGTACAATAAAAAGCCACATCTTGTTTATTACTGTTATTTATCCTTAAAAGTTTCTTTTAGAATATGTTTTTTAGTTTGTATCCCTTTTATCGTTCTTAATGACACTCAAATTAATGTTTTGGTAAATGCGGAAAATAACGTTTTTTGGAACAAATAAAAATTTTAAACTAATATAAATTTAGTTAAATTAATAAAATTCTTAAACATTTATTTAAAAAGATTTAAGTAAAAAATAAATAAATAAACTCCATAAAAACATTTATTCGTTTAACCTTAACATAATCATCAAAAAATGGATTCTTTTTCGTTTTTAATAGAATATTCCCACAAAAATTGAATTAAAAACTCCGTTTTGATTCCCTGTTTATTCCATTTTTCCGCATAAATCATTTTGACCTTGAACAAAATCCTTCAATCTTTTTTGGATGATATTACGATTGGAATGGGTCTATAAAATAAAATAATTAATTAACTTTTACGTGATATAAATTTGAAAAGTTACGTAGTGTCGCTCCGTATATAATCCATTCATCTGTTATAATTAGACTTCCCGGTAAAACATGTAAAATAATTATTGATGTTATTCTATCAGCGTTTCTGTTTTGCGCTGGAACTAAAAAAACGTTCCTGATCCCTAATTCAATGGCAACAACAAACTATTCTTGTTGAATTAAATTTCCTAAGTTATGCTTCCTACTTGAATATAAAATTTCGGCAATTTCAATAACTTTTGGCGAACCTCAAATATTTATTCCTCCGATTCTTTGTCTGTTTTTCGACATGTAATCGAACATTCATTCTCAAATTAACCAACACCAACTGCTATAGCTATCCCTTTCTAGCAACAATTCTTAAGTAGTGTCAACTTGTTCTATACCATTTAAATATTTATAAAACAATTTTATTAATGTTTTAATGCTAGTTTGCTTCCACTAAAAAAACTTTCTTTTTATAATTGAAAATGAATTTGTGAAAGGGCGTTTGCACACCACCTATACTTATCGATGCATTTTTTTATCCTTAATATATGATGTTGATAAATTTAGTCCCCATTTTGTACATGTTTGAATGTTTTCAAACAATTTAAACATCGCCATAAATTCATTTGCCGTATTTTGTGTTTCAAAACTTGCTTCTGGATAAGATTCCGTTATTTTGATACCCATCACATTTTCCGCTCTTAAAATTATGTTTGGAGCAATTATAGTTTTTTGGCTAATCTATCTATAAAATTTTTTTAATTTTAATATAAAGATTTTTATTTTCCCCAAAAACACGTTATTTTCCGCATTTACCAATGTTATAAATATAAGCTAAAAAGATATTGTTTTGCAGGAGTAACTTATTTTAGTTTTAATTATATAAAAAATAAATTTTTTACTAATGACTCCTCAATAGTCAATAGTAAAATTGATAGATACACCTTTGTTAATCTTAATTTTTTACTCGATTTAGTATATTATTTTAATTAAATTTATTAAAGTTCTAAATAATTTTCAACTAGAAAGATTTTTTATAGGTAACTTTATGAAAATAATTAAAAAAATATGCGCTTATAAGTATAAAGCTCTCTTATCCTGTTTCAAATATTTTCTTTAACAACTATTTTGTTAAAAATTCCTCATTTTGATAAAATGTCAAGAAAATTAATATTATAATCAGAATTATAATTAAAAAATAAGAATAAATTTTTTTTTAATTAATGAAAAATATATACGAAAGGTGAATTTATGTTTTGTTATCTTAACAAGATTAAACTAAAATTATAAAAAAATAAGAGTGAAATTTTTTATTAGACGATAAAATTTTGATATTAATGGTTTATTATAATTATTTCCCTTTAAAGCCATGTATGTGTTTTATAGTAATTTCAATATTTGACTAAATTATAAAATAAACTAGAAAATGTTATGTATATTGAAGAAATTTTTTAATTTCTAGATTTTGAAATGAACTTTTATTCTTTTATGAGGTCAATATAATATATTTTTAATTAAAAATAACCATTGTTTTACAGAGAGAATGATGATGAGCTAATTTTTAAAAATGAAAAAATTTTATAATAAAAGTTAAAAAAATTTGAAAATAATTAACAAATACTTATCCGAAGAGCTTAGGTTTTGATGCGTCCGATTCTAGAAGGAATAGCTAAAGACCATCTAGTTACTATTTTAGTTTTATGTTATGATTTTTAATATAAGTGATTGAATCTAATTACTGGACTTAAAAAATATCATGAATAGAAATATTAGCGGAGAATATAATTATTCATATGGATAAATAGAAAGTATAGATTATAATAAATTAGAAAGAAAATTTATAAATTAAAAAATATTCAAGATTCCAAACTTTAAGTTTCGTATGCATTTAAGAGTGATCCGAAATTTTGTCACAACGACATTTTATCATGGAAATTTTTTACTACTGAAACACTTTTAAACATTATTTATTGTTGTGATTATGCCATATACCTCATGTGTTGTACTCCTAATAATTAACTAACTTTTTTCCATAACTTTGTAATTGATTATGTAAAAATTAATACGATAAAATAAGAGAACTACCAAAAAATAATAGTCTAATTTAGTAACTAAATTCAAATAAAAATATTAAGATAGGGCAAACATTACATTTTAACTAACTAATTTATCATATTAAAAAGTTTTCCATGACAAAATGTCGTGGTACCGCATTTTGAGCTAATTTTATTGTTTTTGGCAAAAGTGAATAAAAAATGAAATTTAATATTAATAGCAAATAATTACAAGTACAAATTAAATAGTTTAATAAATAATATTTAAGGGAATATAAACAAATTATTTCTTCTAATTAAAATGCTTGTAACATAAAGTGATTTTATCATCTTTATCTAAATTAAAAAATAAGTAAAATTAAAAAAAATGATAATTTGCTTCAGTTTTACATTAAAATAAAATAAGAAAATTTCACTAAATAAATAAAAAATTTTTTATTATCATTAAATTTTAAAACATTAATAATACAGTATAACCTCAAAATTTCGCCTACTCTAAATTTCGCCAACCTCTCAATTTTGCCAAAAAAAAAAGATAGAAAAAACTTTTTAATCTAAAAGATGCTATTGTTTTCACAGATATGGATTGGAAAAAAATTGATCAGACAACACTAAAAAATTGTTTCAGGCATCTTATTATAGAAAAAGTGGAAACCGTGACACCAAATTTTGAAAACTATGAGAATTTTATGAAAGAATCTAAAATTGATGACCTAATTAACGAGGAAGACTTTCTTGGTATTGGCTATACAGAGAATGATGAAATAATTTTTGATGTGGAATCTTCTTACGAAAACAAAACAGAAGAATCAATTTATGAGGTTTTTGAAGGAAATGATATTAGAATGGATGAAACCAAATGGTCTGAAAGAAACATAGTTTTGCCGGGGTAATATAAAAAACACCTTAAAAATATCATTTTATATTTGAATTTCAAGAGCGAGGAACGGACAATAGTGGATCTGAGTCTTTATAAAGCATGCATTAAAAGCTTATCTGCTATTGAGAAAAGGGTAAAATAGTAGACTATCTGATTAAAAGGGTTTGATTTTTTACTTTGATTTAATTATTTTTCTGATGTTTCTCGATTTCGCTACCATTTGTCCGTGTCCCAACTTGGGCGAAATTTCAAGGTTTTACTGTATTATCATTTTTAAAAACGATATTCAGAAAAAAAAAATTCAGTAATATTTTAAAAAAAATATTATGATCGGCATTATAATAAAATTAACTCCATTAAAACCTATTTTTTGTAAAAATTAAAGGTTTATGTATTTATCTAATTAATTTTTAAATTATTTTAACCTATTAAAAAAATTTTATGTATTCTAGATAGTAGTATAGTGGTATATAAACGAATCCTTATGAAATTATTTTATTATATTCTTGTAGGTTGCTAAACATGAATAGTCAATGGTCCACTATAATGACATTTCGAAAGAAAAAACAGCATAAGTAGATTTTACATAGTAAAGTAATATAAGGAATCATCTATATTTGAAACTAAACTAACCTTGTAGATCTTGTGTTGAGTAATATAGAAATATATCGCTGTGAAAGGATAAGAACTGCTGTGGGTAGAGTAGTAAACTTATTTGACACATGCAGGCTGACAAAAAGTAAATGGAATTTTAATGTCAATTTTTTTAAAGTTGTCTTTGATTCTTGCTTTTTTGCGTAAAGTATTACATGCATAATAATTGAAAAAAATCTTCTTTTATGAAATAACGGATTATAAAAATTAAAAATTTGATTCGAAATATCTTTTTTTTTTGTTTAAGAGTCGGTTTTGAAATATACATTGACAAAATAGCATATTACGCTAGAAGGTATAAATCATAATTAAGTACTAGTGATATTTAAAGATTTTTAACTGATACTCAATAAATATTCAATAACAAAATATGATTGAGGAATAACAGCAAAATAAAGATATTTTGCAAAAAACCTAAATAAAACAATATTAGCTCAATAGAATGTGTTTAGTAAACAAGAAACCGTTTAAAACTTATCAATACTGGTTTAATTTATTTTGAAGTGTAAAAACTATACTAAATAACAAAATTTGTAAAAGATTCTGATTATTATAATTAAATATATAATATTCAGCAAAAATTATTAATTTTTAGTATGTTAGCTTATTTTGGCATTAAAACAACGCAAATTGTGTATTTCGCATCATACTTGTAGATTGAATTTAGATAGCTTACAGAAAACTTTAAATATTTTTATTTTATGATAGATATATGTACAAATAGATGTGATACTACAAAAATATTAGTATATAATTGCAGGTTTGACGGCTAGTATAGTAATGGAAGATCTAGCTTGTTTGCAATCATCAGAGAGAAAAAAAAGATAAATAATAGATAATAAATGTCCGAAGGTCTCTATAATTTAAATGTGTCTATTTTGAAATTATTCAATATAATTAAAGATCGAGCAACAAATATAGATAGAATACCAAAGTATTTTTAACTTTCCAGAACCGAAATTCTTATTACGATATTAGATATTTGCTTTTTTTATAATTTAAAAATAACCTTATATGTAAAAAAAAATATAATATCCATTTAATCTTTATAGTTCATATAATACTAAAAACAATCTTATCTAGTACCATTTACTCTAAAAATTCTAAAAATATCTGATATAAGTCGGCTCAAATTCGTTTATCTTATTTTAGTCCAAGATAGTATGATTCTTAAGTTTTAGATATTTATTTATATCAGTTTTGAATTTATTAGAGGCATTATATGATTTCTTAAGAATAAATTAATCAAATGTTTTTTTTTCCAAATCATAGAAGAAAATTGATTGGAATACAGATTTTGAATTTAAATAACCATTTTTCTCGAATTCAATGAGAAATAATATAAAAAATTGCAAGGAAATAATAGGTTTATAAAATAGAATTTTGTTAGTCTGAATTAATTTAAAATTTAGCTTACCTTTTTTGATAATTATATGTCAAATTATCTTACTTTCTTTATTTAAAGTTTATTTACAAATTAATGAAAAGAAATTAAAAAAATAAAATCAGCTTTTGAAAATAAATTAAAAATAAATTGAATCTGTGTATTAAAATTTTAAGAAAATTCAATCATTGCTAGAAATTATTTCGAAACTAATTATTTTACACCAGGAAAATGTATCTACTGATTTGCAGTAAAAAATTACTAACAGGCAGAGTAGAAACCATTTTAAGCAATTATTTTAAATATTTACAAAGTTGAATTTTTATTAAGTACTGCAAAATGCTTAATTAATAAAGATAATTTCTTGTACTAAGAAAATAATTGAATTTTATGCGTATTTTTATTTGATGGAAACGGAAAATTTCAGTCATTAAATTTTAAAAAAAACTTAATTAGTATAGAGAAAGCATATTTTAATTTAACGCCTGAAATTTTCTTATTTACAACTGGAACTATCTTTTAAAAATATAAAAATAAAAAAAAAATCTTATTTTTTATATGTTTATCATTACAACATTTTAAGTTGACAGATAAATAAATTATTATTTTACAATCAGCTGGTTGGGAAAATTATGATTAACTCTATAATTTATTTTTAATATTTTTAAGAGTTACTGATTAAAACTTTTTCTATAATTTTGGCACTTTACTGTAATTTCTCATAGTATTGACCTAATTGAAAATATTTTGCTACTAGTCTTGGATAATAACATTTTGCATGCCTCAAAATTAATTTATATTTATAAAAAACTATAGAAAATCAGTTATTAATTATCTGTATAGATCTATCTTAATGAGATTTTTCTCTAAAAAATTTTCTTCTAAAAAATTATATAAAGACTTCTATTTTAACATACAAGATACATAAGTTTTATTTTCATTTTAAATCATATTATGAGTTAAAACTTAGAGAATCAAAATTTTCGAATCAAAAATAATTTTTTTGGAACTTATTTAAATACATTTTTGTTATGTTCATAATTTAGTAGCATTTATTACACACTTAAAAAGTTTAATCAAAATATTAGCTGTTGAAATAGATAGGATTTAAAAAAAATGCTATTTATTGATAATATTATCAAATATAATTATTTAAAAGAATATACTATATTTAAAAATTTTTTTAGGATTTATCTAATGGTTAAAAAAATGTACTGGTTTTTTAAAGCAACAAAAATATAAGATTATAAATTAAAAATATTTTTTTATATATGTTTTATATTATTAAGCAATCTATAACTAAAATTAATATTATTTTTATTTAATAAACAGATTAAACATTTACTTTACTCACAGCTAAGAACAAAAATGTTTATATTATTTTTTATTTGAATAAACACAAATTTTTCCAATGTCGAAAAGTTATCTGACTTTTTTGCAAATAAACTTTAGATTTGGTTAAGTCTTTATAATATTTTTTTTTGTTACTCTATTTATACTTGAGATTATACATATTATAAATTTATTAATAAATGTAAAAAGATTAAATTTGGAGATATAAAAACCACACAAATTTTTTCTGGCTCAAAAATTTAACACTGGTTGACTCTTTTTCTCTATTCTGTTTAATTTATTATGCTTTCGTTCCTTAAATTTTAAATTAATATTCAAATAGAGGAGCCAACATTGTTTTTATTGGTTAACTACATTTTACATTATAAACATTATTTTAAAAAATTGTTGATGTATTACCTCCATTTATAATTTTTTTCAATTACTCGTATATATATATATAAAATACTAAATTATTATTCCAATAGAAAAAAATTAATAAAGTTCTAATTATATTGAAAATAGTTTTAAATCTAAGTAAGTAAACTTAAAAAATGAAAGCATAAAAAAAGCTCTCTTAAGAATTTTGTAGAAAAAAAAACATTGGATCATGGGAAAAAAATTACCTGACAAGTGATTAAGGATAAAAAATGACCCGTAAGTAATATTTTTACAAAAAAATAAATTAATTAAAAAACTAAACATTTAATAACTCAATAATTTTACAGTAAGCATTATCTTTAAAAAATGCAAAAAATGTATCATGGAAAAATTTTTCTTCTACCTCATTTTACACATAAATTTAATCTAATCTTAATGTTTTATAAAAAAAATTAATAAAAATTAATTTATTTTTCAAAATATAATCAAAATAATACTCAAAAGATTACAATTGTGTACTTTTGAACTTATAACTACGATCTACAAGATTTTAAAATCAAGAATATGAAGTTTCTATAATAATTTTTAATATAGTGGAAACTAGATTTTTCTAAAACTCAAAATTAGATAGAAATTAATACTTTTCTTTAGTTTGATTCGAATAAGATTGTGTAAATATTAGCAAATGTAACCCGATAACAAATGTACCAAGCTTCACTTTAGTAGCCACCGAATCTATAATATTTAATTTTCCAGTAAATTTTGTTTTAAGGTTTTTAATTAAGGTTGAAAAAATGTATAAATTGATTGTTTTATATCCAGAAATTAAGACCAATAAGGATCTAATGTATACATTGTCCTCTAAAGTGTCTACTACAACTTTGATTTTTTCAATATCTCAAAACAGCTAAAAAATCCTAGTTTTAAAGTTAACTCTTAAAATACCATTTTGAGGATCCAAATACGAAATTTACAATGTTCATGTAAAATTATAATATAAAAAGTCGAAATTAAACTAATTGTTGTTTCTCTTATATTCGTGACTTATTAAGTCATTTTAGAAAAGATAAATAATCAGAAAACTGCTGGAATACTTTATATTTAACATAAGAACATTTTTATAGACTAAATATTGTTGTTTATTGAAATAAATAGTTTAGAAGAGTTTTAAATCCTAAATGTATAAATATAAATAAAAACATTAAGAATTAAAAAACTCGGTTATTATTAAACATTTGATTTAAAAAAAAAGTTTTATAAGTAATATGGATGATTAATATGATTATAAATATTGCTTTAAAAACTAATTATATTAATAAAGATGAAATTTTTATAACATTAAAAAACGACTTTGCAGTGTAATCATTTGTAAAGCAAAAAAAAATTATAATTTATAAAAATCAAATCTATATGTAATTTATATTTTGCAATTATATTAAAATAACCTTCTAAAATATAGTAAAAATTTTTATTCATTAATAATTATGAGTGTCATACTTTTCTCTAATTTATATTTTTAATATTAGCGATAACTGTTGGTAATTATCCAAACTATCAACTTTACTAATTAAAAAATACCAGTGAGTTTGAAGAAGAAATAATAAAGATGTAAAAAATTTAAAAAATAATTGAAACATTATGAAAATTTTTTAATTATTATAAATTGTTTTTCATTTTTTGTTATTAATTTAAAATTGTAGGGTTTTTCGATCAGTTCTCCAAGTATTGAAATCAGTTTTCAAATTTATAAAAATAAAAAAATATTATCCTCATGAAAAGATCAAATAAAAAAATAACAAATGGAAAAAACGTCTGAAAATTATTTCTAAAACACAGTAGGAGACTTCAACATAAGCCATTTCAGAAGCCTTAGACCTAAATTATTGGTCGGTTACAAAAATCGTGTACAACTATTAAAAAACAGACGAAGTACAAAAAAAAAAGACTAATGAGAGAGGTGTTCAAAAATTGAACTCATGTCAAAGCAAGAGTCTTAAAATGGGTAGATGAAAATTGCTTCCTAACTTTAGAATAAATCACTATTAAATTTATGATTTTTTCGGAGTAAATTTCTCTAAAAGCACAATTGATTGGGGTCTACGGGGGTTCTATTATACTATCAAGACGATCATGATAGTGCCGATTGTTAGAAATAAAGAAAGAACTATTCAGAAAAGACTTAAATACCGTCAAAATTTCCGAAATTTAGAAATTAACGATACTTTCGAAATTTGGAAATAAACGACAGTTCCGAAACTTGGTTTTTTTTGGATGGATTCCATTCTCGGTTTCTTGAAGGCCTAAAAAGAGAAGAGCAAAAAATGGGTCTTCTTTATATGTTGATGTTTCCACTGTAAGGACAAAAAATATCTAAGTTTTGGTTGGTATGAATAACAACTGTATGCTAGATAGTAAAATTCATGAAAAGGCCTTAAATATGGAAGATTTTTAACTAGCCTTTGTTAAGTAGAAAAGCTCTTGTGTAAGTAACAAAATTTCAACTTCGTTTTTAATAATCGAAAATGCTGTGATACATCACTATCTGGGCTAAATATTGTAATTCAAAAGCTAAGTCTTAAATTTTATATCTTCCCACGTATTAACAATTATTGAACCCAAATGAGAATTGTTTTGCTGAATAGAAGCGCTTTGTGACATCATTATGGCAAGAAATGAAGAACCTTAAAGGGATTTTATTCTATAACCAAAATTGACTTTGATGGGTAATACAGGAAGATACTAAGAAATGTAATAAGATATGAAAGATTGGAAGATATTTTTAAATGTAGATTTATTTTTATTTTTGTTTTTATAAATTGGAAAACTGTTCGAAAAACCCTAAATTATATAAGTTTTTAAATACTCATAAGTATCATTATAAACAAATATCACTTAAATATAATAAATTAATAAAAGTAGTTAAAATATTGTTCATTTTATATATTTAATTGCGTCAATCTGATGTATGTTTCAAGTTTTTAATTTTATAAGCTAAAAAGTATAACTTATATGATTTTAATTTGTAATTAAATATAATATTATGTGTATTATTATTGAATTAATATTTTATTTAGTTCAATGTATTATAGCTATTATTTTTTTAATTAATTGGTTGTATTTTGTATTTTCTTAATACAGTGAACCTATTTCAACTATTCAAAAGATACTGATTAAATATCTATAGAGATAACGGTTTCCTTATTATAAAAATGTACTCTAATATTAGAAAATACTATTTTTCTTCAGTAAGAGTGGGAAACTTGTAATTTCTAATGTAAAAAATAGGATCAACACACATATTTCACCCTTGAAAAAATCAAATATTTAATTAAATCAATAATTTCTTAAAAATCTCCAACATTTCATTATTTTTAAACTTAAATTTATCTAGAAAATCAGGTATAGAATTTCCATATAAATCTTTCATCTGTTTTATTATCAATTTTATTTTATTCCACGATGATTAAATTGTTTGCGTATTTGCGTGTGAATTGCGGACCAACAAAATTCTTATAATGATTAACCATGGAATGCTCGGCAAAAAATTACCTACATCGTTATATGCTCTCCCACTATAACTATGAATAATAATGCTTGAATGGCAAACTTGCTGAACTATTAGAATGGGAGTATTCCGAGACCCAATAATTTACATCTTTTAATAAAACCTTGACTAGAGAATATGCAGTATCTGCAATGAAAAATTCGCAAATTTCATTTTCAGGGTAACGATCAAAATGATTATTGAATTATGTTTGAATAAACTTTAATAAAACTCACAAACTACAAGTTTCCGTCAAGTTGAACAGGATTATGAATAAAATAATTTCTGCAGAATGAACGAATTTTTAAAACAACACGCTGCTAGGTATCATGAGAATAAGAAACATCTGTAATGATAAGTTTAATTTGTATGTAATTGCGCCATTTTCCCAAAATTTTGGTTAAATCCTGAAGGAGAATGTTAAAAT
>CAKKLC010011091.1:13793-32503 GCA_918559645.1 Ceratonova shasta | reverse complement strand
AGGTGGGTGATTTAATGCTACTGATCCATGCATCCATTCGGTGGATATTAAATCATTTGTATAAACTAAAGTGGGTTGATTGGTGTTGTTTTTATGCCCGTTTGACTCACTTATAAGTGTAAAGTCTAAGTCATTTTTACTGTTTGGAATATATTCTGACATTATATGGGTACTGCTTGAAATGTTTAAAGAAAGTTAAAAATTAATCAAACGTTATATGTTGAATATAATTCGTTGTAATTTATAATATTTCATTTATAATTAAGTACAATAACTTTCTTTTGGTTGTCTAAACGAGAATTATCTTCTTTAAAAAAATGACGCACATATGCGTCAAGAAAATTTTAAGAAAAAAAATGACGCATATTTGCGTCAAGCATTGTGAAAGGGTTAAGAATGGTCTTTTTCTATATTTTTCTATATTTTTTTAATTTTTTAATACTTAATATTTTATAGTGACAATTTAAATAATTATATTTTGAATTTGTTTAATACAAAAATAATTTGGGTAGAAGTAATAAGATCTAATTTTTAACAAATACCTTTTTTAAAATAAATTTTTGTTAATACAATTATTATTCTCATAAATAAGTATAATTACTTCTATATATTAATATACTTAGTTTAGCTTTAAACCTTCTCAAAGTTCTATATATTATTAAATTTTAGCTTCCAGATAATAAATCTTTTTTAAAGTATACATATTCTTCTAGAAAAATAACAATTAATAAGCCTTCTTAATAAAATCAATATTTATAAGTATTTATTTCTATTAAAAAATTAATAAAAATTTATCTTAATCTTTCTAAATTATCATATTCTGCTATATGTTCATAACAATAAATAATATTATTTAATTTAAACTCTTTGGTTCAATTAAAATTTTTTTTTAAATATTTTATAAAAATAAAATATTCCAATTTTCTATTGTATATTTTAACAATATATTTAAGTTTAAAATATTATATAATGCTATATCTACAAAGATTAAATAATATTTTTATACAGAAAACATTTTCATATAATTCAAAACTATTAATTTATAATTTTTTTAATATAAAATTGTTTTTTTTGAATATTCGATCTTTAAAAATCCTTTGAAAGTGAAAAAAAAATATTATTAGTTTGGGTTTATAAAATTAATAAATTACTATTTGTTATTTTATCAAAATATTCTTCAAAAAAATCTTTTACTGAGTTGAAATATGATCAGAATAAAATCACCTTCCTAGTAAAACATGATATTAGATTGATATAATTTCAATAGATTTGTTTAATCTAAAAATAAATTTAATCAATAAAAAGCAAATTTATTTTTATTCCAGTTTCTTGGTTATATTTAATTTAAAACAACCCTGAACCAAATTTCAAAATTATTGTATTAGATGTGTTACAAAAATTTTATCTTATCTCAAATTAATAAAAAAATTTACTAATTTAAAATTATTTAAGGTTTGAAAGAATATAGAATGTATTTTTTAAAAAGAATTTAAATTCTTACAAAATACCAAAATACAATAATTCCTACAAAAATGTCTAATGTTTCAATTTATTTACTATATATATTTAGTTGTAATTTATTCAACTCAGATAGTTTATAAAATAATATCGTATAAAGATTATAATAAAACTAATATTTCCTAAATCATTTGAACGCTCGTAATTTAGATATAAAATTTATTTTAAAAAGAAAATGTGAAGATATAATATACTAATCATAATTGTAATTAAAAAACAATTTAAAAATTTAATAATTAATTATTTTAAATTTAATTATAATTTAAAGAATAAAAGTATTTAATTTATTTAATATTCTACTTTAAATTTATACGAATAAAATATATAAGTTTAGAGTGTTTAATTTACACTATAGATTTTTTACTAAAAATTTTATTAGAAATTGTATAATATACCGTCAACACAAATCAGTCATTTCACAAAAAAGCGCAAACTGGTCAAAAAAATATTATGAAATATTTTTTTAGGATATCTACGTTTGAGAAATTGAAATCACACAGAGGCTTTGAATCGATAATATTTATGGACATTATTTATACCAAGAACTATAGCAAGGGCAATAGAAACGGATATGGGTGCCATAATAGAAGTTGAACTGGTTCACTTATAATTGAAAATAAATGTTTTAATTTCAGAAACAGAGCATAACCATGAAATTGTTCCTGAAAAAGTAAAAAACTCAAGCTAATGCTTCATATAAAAAATATGGCTTTAAAATCATCAGGTAGCTCACTCGATATTGTTTCCCAAAGTTTAGCTCCTATTTCCGCTGTAAATAAAGCCCATTTTGTTCCAAGCATTAAATATATTAGTCTAGCTGTTACTAAGTAAATAAATAAACTAACGAATTTTGTTCCAGGCACATTGAAATATATACTTGAAAATCTAAAAAAGATATAATAGGTGATATTATTTTGCAGTTTGAAAGTGAATGTGAAGATCCAGAAAGAATTTTAATATTTTTTACAAAGTTTTAATATGATAAAATAAAATCTTTTAAATTTTTTGAAATTGAAGGTACTTGTAGATCATTACAATCAGGATTTTATCAATTGCTTGTAATTCATAGTTTTTTCGTTTGGAAAAATATTCCCTTTATTTATTTTGTTATGACTGATAAAAGTGAAAAATTATATGGAAAAGCTTTTCTGAATTAAAAAAAATTGTTACCATCATCCTTTAATTAGTTATTTGAGACTTTGAAAAAGCTTAAATTAATAGTATGAGCAAAAGCTTTTATGAATGTGATTCTAAAGGGTGTCTATTTTACTTGGCACAGTCGATATGGAAGAGAATAGGTGGCTTTGGTCTAATTTAAAAATATAAATTAAACATTATATTTAAACAATTTACAAAAAAAAATGTTGTTAGCTTTTCTCCCAATAGAAGATGTTACGGACACTTTTAATTTGATTAGAAATGAAATTTAATTTCTAAAAATTGAAAATGTAGAATTCTTTAAAAATTATTTTGAAAAAACTTATTTGAAAAAAATACACTTTACTGAAAATAATTTAGAAAAGATGTATTTCCTATCGAATTTTGGAATGTTCATTTGAGAGTTAAACATAATCTTCCTAGAAAAAATAGTGGTGCTAAAAGCTGGAATAAAAAATTTTATTTAAGAACAAGAATTGTGCACCCAATTATTGCTTATTTTTAGAATTAATTCTTTAGGAAGAAGATATTGATAAATTTGATATATTAAGGTTGATAGAAGGTTATTTTGATTTTAGTAATGATTTTGAAAAGAAGAAAAACTTAAAATTTTAATTAATAACTATCATTTCTTTGATAAATTTGAAGTTTTAAATGTTTTATCAAATATTTACTACTTAAAATTTGAGATAACTGATAGAGAAAAAGAATAAATTATTTATTTGTTTTTTTTTAAATCTCTATTAATTTTATGAATTTTTAATTTTTAAATTAGTGAATATAATATAGATTTTTTTACCATTTGCTCTTTCTCTTTAATGATTACCTTACGGTGATCTAAAATACATAAGTTTAGGCCGTTCAATTTACACTTTTTAAATTTTTTATTAAAAATTTTATTATAAATTGTATAATATAACTAATTACATACTATTATAACTAGTAATTAAGAAATTTATATATTTACAGCGAAAATTGGAATTAAATATTCATAAAAAGATCTTGTAAATATCTAAGTGTTTGCAAAAATAAATTATATAGTTAAATTTACTTTCAAATGTGTTCAGACAAAGTACATATTTACAAACTTTCCTATAAAAATTAATGAATATAGTATTATCAAAAGTATAAAAATAGTTTTAGAAGAAACAAAGTAGGATGGAAAATCTTAAATTATATAGTTTATATAAAATAATTTAATTTCAATCATAAAACAAATTGATAAGCCTATTGAATAATATCAATTTATGAAATTATATTAAAATTAAGAAATATGTTTAAAAAAGGACAGTTGTCAAGAAATTTATTGGGTTTTTAAAATAAGTAAATATTAGGTTGGAAATTATGAAACAGGCGTTGGATGAAAATAAATAAAGAAAAGTGCTGATTTTAACATTATTTATTTTATTCAATTGAAATAATCTCCATTAGCATCAACAACTTTTTGTCAATGATTAGCCAAATAATATATGCCTTTTTGAAAAAAATCTTTATTTTTTGAGTTAATTAACAATTAAATGTCTTTGATAACATCATTTTGCTTATTGTATTTTTTTTCTCTTAAAAATATTAATAAATATCAAAAGGTAGTAATCGGTCAAAAAATATTAGGTGAATATGAAGGATGTAGTAAAATTTCATATTGTAGAGAATTTTATTTGTCAACAAGAATCCAAGCTTTATTGCGTGTTGCGTTATGGTCCAATGAAATTTGACCGTTCCGATTGAAAAATGCTAGTTGTTTTTTTTATTTTCTCATGCATGACATCAATTTCAAGACAATAAGACATCGCTGTTATAGTATCTTCTGGTTGCAGAAAGAAATAATGGATCACTCCTTGGTTTGCATCATATGATAACTATTATTTTTTTTAATGAAATTTCGGTATCGGAGTGTGTCCTGAGGTAGTATTCTTATCTACCCATTGATTTATTCCTTTTCGATTGTCATAAAAAATCTACTTTTTATCATAAGTGATGATTTAGTGTAAAAATAGCAACCTAGTATTGCCAAGTAACAAAGATACGTCTTGCATTTGCAGTTCAACATCAGCAGTTCCGTCAATTCGATTAGCACATATGAATCCATTTTTAACCTATATCTAATGCACGAAAATGTTTCAACATAGCTGTATGACTACCTCCTAATTTTAGCCCTAAGTTTTCGAATAGTTATATGAGGATCAGATTCTATAGTTATTTTTAATTCTTCATAATCTAAATGGTTCACTGATCTATCTCGAGGCTAATTAAAGATACTAAAATTGCCAGAACAAAAAATGTGGAACCAATTTCGAGCATTTTTTTCATTTGTTGATTTTTCTTCGAATTCCTTATTAATATTTCTTAAAGCTCTAGCATCTGTACGATTTATTTTAAACTCGTACAAAAAGAGTAAATGCAAATTGCCTTTTGTTTTCACCTGGTTTAGGATAAAAATAAAATAAAAATTTGATACCAACACAAAAAAACATTAGAAAATAAGTCAGGGGAAGATCTTAAAGCTTTTTAAATAAAAATATCGATTCCAATTTACAAAGTATCTCTTCAAATCGCAAATGAACACAGATTAAAGATAAAAGCCCGTTTCCAATCTATTTGAAATTAATAGTGACAAAAATAAGTTTTCACGACCTAAAAATTAATATATTAAGATACACATTAATGGATGGAAACGTTAAAATGTGACCAAAATTCACAGAGTTAATTAAGCGAACATTTCAATTTCAATTTCAATTTTAATTCTATAATATTATATTTTTGAAAAAATTAAATTTAACCCCTTATCATACAATGACGATTCTTACTCATCATAAGTTTTATAAACCAAACACTACAATGACAAGCTAGACTCGTCATGACTTTTTTTTGCATTAGACTATACCGTTTAAAATATTATATATATTTTGCAATTAGTAGGCAAAGAATACTTTCATGTAATAAATTAATTTTATTTTCACTTTGATTCAGTTTGTTATAAGGTATCTTATTTCCATTCCAAAAAAATTATGTTCCAGAATGATGATTTTTTATATAAAACGATAATGAAAAATGTGATTGGAGTGAATATAGTGATGAATAAATTAGGATTGAAGATTCTACACCACTCGAAACAGACTCAGATGATAATGATATTGTTACAAAAACCCGAAGGCGTGTCCGGCGTATTATAAGCGACGATAGTAAACTACTGCTGCCTGCCTATAAGAAGAATTTATTTGGGATAAAATAGATAATTTTCCATAGTTATAAAACAATTTCCTAAAATTGCTGGTATAAATTCTTTAGTTTTGAGGAAATTAGGTGATAGTCCACAACCGTTATCAGTTTTTGACCAAGTGTTCAGTTCTTAGTTTTGAAAATTATTATCAAACGATACAAATAGATATGAGAAACAGGTAATGAAAAAATTATAAATTTGAAAATAAGAAGATTGATAAGGAATGATTTCCTATAAATTGCGACGAGATGAGATTGTATTTTGCACTGTGTATCATAATGACACAAGTAAAAAAGCAAAAGATACAATACAACTGGTCAAAAAGGACAATAATAAATACACCTATATTTGCAGATACAATCCCGCGCAGATGATTTTTAATTATATCCCGTTTTCTACATTTCACAGATAATAATATAGCAGATAAGAATGATAGAATAAGAAAGAATTGAAGTATAGTAAGCTATTTGAATGATAAATTTTGCAAACTACACACTCCAGATAATAATGTAGCGATTGACGAATCCCTTATGAAACTTAAAGGACGATTGTGTTATAAGCAATTTAAAGCTTCAAAGCAAGCACGTTTTGGAGTAAAGTTCTATAAATTGTGTAAATCTAAATCAGGATAATGTTTAGCTTTTAAATTTATGTTGTATAGGATAAACCGGATGGAATTAATATGCCAGCATCTACAAGTTTTGTAATGAATAAGTCACAGTGTATTTTAGAAAAGTGGTACGCTCTGTATTTGCACAATTACTATTCATCTACTACTTTTTACCTAAATCTATTAAAAATTATACAAACGTATAAGGAACGGTTCGAAAGAATAGGAAAAATATGCCTAAGGCACTTACAGTACGTAAATTGAAGAAAGGCCTAGTCAGAACTCTATCCAGTAACAATTTATTGGCTTTGAAATAGCACGAAAAAAAGATGAAAATGATAAGTACAAAACATCCAAATGAAAACATGATAGACACAGGAAAAAAAAAGAAAATTGAAAGGTGGTGGAGAAGAAAATTTTATAAAACCATATTGTGTAATTGATTACAATTATGGTATGGGAGGAGTTGATACACAAGATCAACTACTTGCTTGTTTTCCAGTTATGCAAAAATTAATTAAGGGGTACAAAAAAATCGTATTTTATATGTTTGATACGGCTATCTATAATTCCCATGTTTTGTAATTCAAAATTCTTGGTGGAAAAAGAGACAATATATGTACGTTTTGTATGAACATG
Source organism: Ceratonova shasta (assembly GCA_918559645.1). Lineage (NCBI taxonomy): Eukaryota > Metazoa > Cnidaria > Myxozoa > Bivalvulida > Ceratomyxidae > Ceratonova > Ceratonova shasta. The sequence continues at coordinate 25,358 of CAKKLC010011091.1, read as the reverse complement.
GCTGAAGATTTACTGAAAAACATTTCACTTCCTAATTACAAATGTCATGGACGGCCTTCAAACATTGATACACCAATAAGATTGCAAGCTAAAAATGAGGGTCATTTTTCTACACATATTCCACCAACTAAAAAGACCCAACATCCAACTTAAAAATCCCATGTGTGCTTCAAACATGGTATCAGAAGTGAAACTACCTGGCAATGTAAAAACCGCCAAATACCATTGCATTTACCAGAATGTTTTAGAAATTATCATATAGTTCAAAACTATTAGAATATATTAGAATATATTTTAATTCATTTTCCATTATTATTTTCGAATTGATATTTTTAATTCTTCACTATCTCATCCACTTTTTAATATATAAAATGTTCAATTGATTTTTTTTTATTGAAATTTTTAAAATTGAATTAGTATTTCTATGACAAAATTTTTGCTAAAAAATTGTACGATAAGGAGTTAATAAGATACAATTAATATAAGTATAATATTACTATTTGTCTGGTATTGTTATTTTTTTAAATGAAATAATAATATCTTTACAATAAAGAAACTAAAAATGATTATTTACAAGAACCTTTCCTAAATATATCAATTTTACATCAAAATTAAATTGTGATTGTAATAGTTCAATCAAAGTCGTATTCATTAATAAATAAATTAATTAATTCAATTAATTAATTAATTCAATCAATCAATTATTTTTTTATTTATTTATTTGTTTTCATTTTAATCTATTGTTCATAAATTCATTAAAAGAAATTGTAAAATTACAGAATTGCTATATTTATAATATTAAAATTATAATATAATTTTATAATCAAAGTTAGATTAAATGTATAGTTGTTATAGTCGGGACTAGTAGATAGTGTAATAAAAAGGTAGAGAATACATATAAATAATTTATCTACTGTAATTCGATCATTAAATTTAAAAAATCAACATAAACCTAAAATTTAACGTTAATACTTTTATAAGTCATATTCCTGGTGGTTTTGTATCATAATTTATCTATGTGACCACTTTTTTATCATTATTCATATCTTCTATTACTATACAATCAATTAAAACAATATCATGATCTATTCCAAGTTTTATACAAAATTAGCTAAGGTTTCTCAAATTATTCAGATAATAAATCTCTCATCTAACAAATTTTAGCTTATAAAACCCAAGACTCAGTTTCAATATTGCAACAAAACAAAATATTATTTATTTTTAAGGAAATAGTCAAATATTTATTTAATTTGAAAGTTTAATTACTAAAAACATAGAAGTAATAGTACTGTATAAATTACATGAGAACGATGTAACTAATATTCTTTGTCGGCCATCTATTTATCTTAGAGAAAAAATCTTTTTATTCATAATTTTGTAAATATATGAGTTACTTATGAATGTTTGTGGTTAACCAAATAACCCATAAATATTCATCTGAGGAAATTAACTTAAAGGAAAAAGAATTAGTTATCAGTCCAAAGTTTTTGAAGATTTATAACCATCAAACTAATTATCGTAGCGAAAATGTTTCTAATTCTGGTAACAAATACGTAATAAAACAATTTTGTATAAAAATAAACCATAGTACAACAAATTATATAACAATATAAATGACTTACACTGTTACTGTATTTATTATTACTATTAATTTATTTTACATTGTTTAAGAAATTATTATCTTCAAATATACCTTAAGTTAATTGTTCAGAAAGAATTTTTTGTATTAAAAATAGTTTCATAGATTGAGTAAACAGCTGATTGATGCTGTTATAACGTAACTGTAAAATTTAGATTTAAAGGTTGTCAGTTTCATTAATTGATTATACTTAGTAAAGAGAATTAAAGAAAAATGTGTAAACTACAAGAAACAATAAATTTATTTAATTTTTGTAATAAATAAGAAACTGTTTTCCAATAATTTTAAAAAATTGTTATATTTTTATGTAAAAAATAATTCTTCTAATTCAAATCAGTATTTAAACAAATTATTTAAAGGAATTAGTGACGATATCACGCTTATTATCTTTCACAAACAAAATTATAAAGCTAAAAATAATATGTTCAAAAAGACTAAGACCTAATTAGTCTACTCTAAGAAAAAGTATTGTTTATTAAACTTTCAATCATTATTTTCAACAAAATTCAAAATTGTTGCATCAACATACAATTGTAGTTAAATTATTATTTGAGATAACTCAGATTTTTTTGGTCTTATTTATAACATTTATTAAAATTTAAAGCTTCAAAATATTCTTGCTAATTAAAAATAACTAAGAAATTTGTCCAAATATCATTATAAGATAGATAGCATACATGTTTGTTTATAATGGAATTTTTTAATTATCTTAAGTCAATTAATATATCAAAAATATTTATATGTAATGAAAATTATAAATTTATCTATATTCCTTGTGCTTTTATTATTTAAAAGGATAATTGTTAGTTTATTATGATTGCATATAATGATTTCATATCTACTTGTTTAAAAGTGTTCAATGATTTACAAAGTTTTCCGATTTCGATCATATATATAGAAATATATTTTAAAAATAATTATTATGAAAAAAACAGAATTTTATAATATTTCAAGTATGAGGTATTTAGATTAATTTTTTTAATGAAATTTGTTCAATTGTAATAATAAAATTTAAAAAATGGATCAAGTATATAAAAACTATGAAAAAGTTATATATTATATCATAAAAGCTGTTTAATTTAAATTTTTTAACTAAGTATTTTAGCATATTTTGAACTATAGTAATAGTAAAATATTAGTTTATACGTAAGTAACATTGCACACAATACAATTCTTCAATTCTAAGTTTTATAAAGACATTTATTAACTAAATAATTTTCAGATTTAATAGTTTTTAATTAATTTCTATTTATAATTCTCCAAAAATCATGTATAAAATCATTAAAAAGGACTAAGAATATGAAAATTTTCCGGACTATGTAATATAATGTTTAGAATACTCTTAGATTAAAAATATTCAAATTTTTTTGAAACAGTTGTAAATTTTTTAAATTATTATTTACAAAATCATTTACGATTTTTATTATTTTAAAAGAGACCCTTTAAAAAATATTTTTTTTGAATAAAATTCATTTTGTTATAAGAGAAAAATTTTAAACCATTAAAATAATGGCAGGTAAAAAAGGCGTGTAATGAAGAAAATTGATAAAAGGATTTAATGCATTAGAAATACAGCATGACATAGAGTAGTATATTATTGAGTTTAAAAAATCAGTTTTAGATTTTTTTTTATTATTTTTATTTTTATACAAAAGAAATTTTTTTATAAGACAAAAAAAATGTTACCTGTTTCTTATAAGTTTTTTTAAATAAGCTATATTATTATGTACACTATATTTAAATTGGTAAAAATATAATCTTTGTAGATTCTTTGGAAATATATCTAACGGCAGTATTTTCTAAATTTTGTAATAAAATTATTAGATAAGCTCCCAGTTGCTATAATATACAAGAAATCCAACAGAGTAAAATTTTTTCTCACCTTATAAGATATATAAATTTATACATAATAATATTAATTAATAAGAATTAATAGATATAATTTTATAGAATTTATTTATTAAAAACGGTCACAAACGATGTAAAAGAAATTTCGGATATCGGAAAATATTAATATATTGTTTAATTTGCCTAGATTATAGTTTTACAAAATTATATAAAGAAGTTTAAGAAAATATAATAATGAATCTAGAAGAACAGGAAGAGTTTTTTGTCAGGTGCACGGAAGATGAATTGAATAATAGTGCTTTTATGATAAGAACTACTTTTAAAAGTTCAGCTATGTAGTGGAACGTGCAACAGTTTAATGAGGTACATGATTTGCAATAACTATGCAGATTCATACTGTTTGAGTTATATTAACACTGGCTACTATAAATATACCAAAGGTAGGTGGATACCTCATGGTTCATTCTTTGAGTCCTTTAGTAAAAGCACGGTAAAGGTGCAGAAAGTGTTACTTTATTGGTGTTCTGAACAAACAAAACAATCAATACTGCTAAATGTTACCATCTCAAGCTCCTACTTATAGGAAAATTTTGAAACATGTGGTCGAATTGATGGCTTTGGATAATAAAGAGGAGAAATGTTAGGTGGACCCGGACTATTATCCAGATTCATGAAAAATTGATGAATTTAAAGTGTAAGAGTTATCTTGGAAGATCAGGTGAAACAGAACTAATGCATTATGTATTTTTGAAGGTGCACTCTACATAAAACAAGTGTTTGGGCATAAAATATTAAAGCAAGAGAACAGCAATAATATTAACAATAATTTGCTCTCATGTAGTTTATGAAAGCGTAATTTATATTGTTGAAAATTGAGCTTATCTCGCTCTAAAATCACCTAGGCAATTGCACAATACTGTTTCCCATAAGTATAATTTTGTGAAAGTTATAACAGGGTTATATACGCAACATGTCTAATTGTATAATAATATCGTAAAGTCCGATAAAAATGATTTGTTTGGTGTTTCTATTTTTAAGAGAGAGGCCTTTCTACTTGAATTTATTTAGAGAAGAAATAATAAGAATAACTTGAAAGCATCAATTTTTAATTAATTAAGGTTTGATTCTTAGTTGTTTTTATTAACATTTTTATTTAAATTATTATTTTTTATTAATTTTTTCATGTTATTTTTTTCAGAGGTTTGAAAGTTCAATTATTAAACTGATATATATTTTTATATAAATACATAAATACACTAAAAGAATTATCATTTTTAAATAAAGGCTAGATAGTTATTCATTTAAATTAATTAAACCCGGAATTTCAATCAGATTTTATTTAAGGCAAAGAAAAAATACCAGAAATTTTTTTTTTTATTAATTAAATTCTTTTATAATAATCATAATAAGCTATTAAAAATTTTCTTCGAATCCAAATTATTTTCATATAATTTATTAAATTTTATTATCAGTAGATATTTCCCTTATTAAAATTTAGCTGGAAACTATGTAAAAAATCACTGTATATTTAAATATGATTATTATTATAAAAGAAAACAAAAAAAATTTGTGCAAATGTCCAGTTATTTAATATTTTTTTTTAATAGGTATATTGAAAAAATAAATTATTAAAAAAATTATTATACAAAAATTTAAAAAAAGGGAATTATAAAACAGAAGAATTATTACTTCTATTGAGCGTACTAAATTATGGAGCTTATTATCACTTTTGGGTCAATTAATAATTGTATCTATAATCAACAATAAAATGAACATAAAATTGTTTAAAATTTAATTTATATTCATTTAGTAAAATTAATTTTTAATAATGATTTAATAAAACAATTTTACCATTTTAGATATAATGATTAATTATTACAATAGAAACTCTAAAATTGTTTTAAGTTATATGTAGAATATAATAATAAATAATTATTCAATGCAAAAAAACAATTAATTAAGAAAATATTTGGTATAGAATTATAATAAATACTTCAGTAAAATTTATAAATGTTTTAAATAAAATTCAAAAAACTTTTGTTTATATTAATGAAAGTTTGAAAGGCTTACATCCTTATACAAGGATAATTTTTTTAAAAACCTTGATAAATTGTAATTATTGAATTGCAATATCAAATGGTAATTTATTTATCGGTTATAGTGTGATTATAAAACTATAGACTTTAATTAAGAATAGTTTGGTAGCCTATAAATGGCCATATCTTATATGGTATCCTATAATCTATTAAAACTAGTTTAGCAGCATTTTTAAGGAAAATTATATAAGAAAATTCCAATAAATATTTTATAAAAATCTAATAAAATTATGAAATAATTTTTCAAATTGGATAAAAATCAAAGAAAAATTAGATATAATGCAGTATAATTAATCATAATAATCAATAATGTTTAATTTTAATTTTTAAAGGATTTTTTACGAGATTTTTATTATATCATCAAAAAAAAGTTGGAAGGATGGGTCAAAATGTATATCTAGATTTTATTAATTAATATTTAAAAATAATGTTTAAATAAAATAACACAAACAGAAAATGATTTTAATTTTTTATGCAGCTATTAATAAAATTAATAAGTTTAGTATTTTCACTATCTATCATACGTTGTATTATAGGAGAAAATTATTTAAATATCATTATAAAGTTTCCAAATTTTTCTATATCTCTCATTTAAAAATCTGCAATAAGTGACATTAATGAAATACTGTTGTGTTGCTAATAAAATAAATTTAATAAATATCAACTAATAGTTTAAATATAAAAACAGCAGAAATACCTCTTTAAGTTTAGTTATGATATATTTGAATAAGTTTGATATTTAATGACTTTTTTAATTAATCTTTATCTATTAAAAAAATTATTGGAAATTAATTTAAAATTAACTTTTACTTAAGATATAAAAATTTTTTTTTTATTTTTTTTAAACAAATATTTTCTGAGAAATTAATGCAATAATCAATAGAACTCGATCTTTCTCAATATTCAGATTCGCCTTGATTTTAAAATAAAATAAAAAAAAGTTTATATAAACATTAAATTGTAATAATATAAGCAACTCATCGAATCATTATTTTTTCTATATTATGTTCCAAAATAAACTGAATTAATTTTTCCGAACGTTCTTCTAGAAAAATACCCTGCCTTCTTCTTATTAGATACTTTTGTTTCGACCCCAGAACTACAATGTTCTGATTATAGATTGTTCTATTATATGGATCAATAAACTTTAGTGTATTATTTACTAAAGAATGTTGCATTTGAGGCATTTCATGCAATGTTTTTGCATAAGCCCTCCATTTATACGTAATAATGTGTGTTCCTTGAAACACCTGATTGATGATCACTCACGTAATCGTCTCTGAATTACGATTGGGAACTGGTAATATGAAACATTTACGGGTTCCCCCGCAATATGTCAACAATGTACTATTGTTCATAAACCATTATTCCTCAGTTATATTTGTGGTTTTTAAACAAATTTCCGTCAATTTCAACGATTTTAACTAATCAATTTTCACCTCTTTTGCCAATTTTTTTCACTATTTGAACATAAGTAGTCGCAGATTGGATATCTTGCAAAATCACAGTGTGACAGACTTTTTTTTCTTCTTTCTGCAGCTCAAAAGTAATTTCGTTAAACCTTTCCAATTTAATGCATTTGTAAAAATCAGCAAAATTTATTTAAACGTATAGTATAAACGTTCAAAAAAACTTGATTTTCTAATTGAAGCTCCTACATAAACAAGGTCTTTTATGTCTCCAAAAAAATCCATCCAAGTGTCTTTTAATTTTCATATAATTTAAAACCCGTCTATCATAGCACTTATGCCACTATTTTGTGTTTTCAATTAATTTTAACATTTACATTAATGGATTTGTAAGTTCAGTTGTTTCTATAGTTGAATATAAAAATAATCATTCAATAATATAACTCTTTTTTCATAATTTGAATTTATTTAATATTCTTGTACTGTTTCCTTTTTTGACGCTTTTGGCGTGCTTTGGAGAATTTTTAATTCTATTTAAAAACCGATGAAAATTTGAACAACCGATAAAACTTGATTTTTACCGATAAAATTATTTGTATCTTTTTACAAATATTCAAGGACTTGTTATCAAATTTAAAAATTTAAGATATTGTGAATTCAAAGTATACCTCATACATAAATTAATTTTTCTAAAAATTAGAAACAAAAAGTTGTTTCAATACAAACTCATACAATATAACGACCAATTATTAAAATAATATTAAGAAAGTAGGCGTTTATTGACCTAGTAAAGGATAAAAGCCAGATCGTTTATAAAACATGAGATAGATATAATTAGCCGTATAGAATACAAATAGTGAAGAACTTAATATTTTGTTATATGGTACAGCTTTTGATACTACAATAAGAATTGTTTACATAAAACTATTTAACTCAGGAAATATATTTTAAATTATATAATATGCAAATGGAATGATATTTCCTTTTTATTATAGTATTAATTATTCTCATTCTGTATTAATTGCATTTATGTCAGGTTGACGTTGGGAACTATTAAAATTTGTTTTCTTAACACAGTAAGTTAATTATATTATCATTAGCTTATTCATCTTAAAGTGAATGAATTTATTCTAAGTGTGTTTATGGAAAATTTTCTAGTTTGTATCGAACAATCATGATTACTTGTTAACGTTTCTTTCTTCTTAAAATGATAAATTTTATGTAACATAGGTTTAGATCTACATTTATTTGAAAACCTGACATTGCATTAATTATTTCATTTATGTTTATAAAAATTTTAAATGATTTTATTTTGATTTATATAGTATAGAAATGATCATTTTCATTAACGAATATCCACCAGTTCAAAAAGCAATCTAGTAAAAAATCAAATATAAAATATTAAATTTTATAAATCACATTCTATCTAAAGAAACAAAAAGTGATGATTAAACCAATTTGATGTATGCCAGCTTTGTTTCAATCTTATTCTATCAGTCTAATTAAATTGTAACTTTTTAGATAATCATATGATACTGCATTAATTTATCTTTTAGTTTAATCCAAATTGATATAACATAGATACTTTTCAACAATTTATCATATCTTGTTACAATTTGAAGAAGTCCTAATTATATTTAAAAAAAAGACATTTGAATGAAAAAGTTTTTGTTTAAATATATCGGTTTAAGTTGTTTTAAAAATATCCAACAAATCATGCAAATTTCTTACTAAAAGTAAGGATTCAACTAATCAAAAAATAAAATTATACCATTCCTAATATAATAAGAATTACATTATGTTACTATTTTTCGGGTTTACAATTGCAGCCATAATAATTCGTGCAATATCTCTTAAAATCATGTAATTTTTTTTATAGAAATTATATAATTTGAAGTAGATTGTCGATATTTTAAAAATACAAAACAGATACTAGTTTCCATTTATAACCAATCTAAAGTCCCTTTATACCAAAGTATAATTCATTTATTATTTTAATTAAAAAAGTTGGTAGTGAGGATAATGCTATTATTATTTTCTATATTTTTCTATTGCTCTGTTATATCTTCATTGAAAAATTAATTAACGAAAAAATCGACTGTACAGACATAGTAAATTATAAATCCTATTTGAATATTAAAACATTTAATTTTCTTTGGACTATTAAATCCTAAAATTAAAATCAGTGTCTTTAACTATCAATCAACAGTAGAATATCAACTATTAATTCCTCCTAAACCTTTTAACTACACATATGTTTGATTCATAAGATAAAAATTTTTTTATATTTGAGAACTCTCACGCCTAAAAAGTAGAAAAAAGTTGATGTTGATTGAGTACTTTTGCTAAAGTTTTACAAAAGGGATATATTTGAAACTAAAATATAAAATTTTTTTCCATGAATTTAGTGTATTATTTAGCGATTGTATTTTGAATAAATTTAGCTAGCTCTAAAGTAAAAAATTGTTTTAGTATTATTTCTAATAATAGAATTTTAAAGTAAATTTATAGGTTGTCAATTTTTTGAAGTTAATTAATTTTAAATAATATTAATAAATTTGAGATAAGTAAAAAAAAAGAAAAATGATTAGAAATTAAATAATAATAAAAAAAATATTTTCTAATATTTTATAATATTAATAAATGTTTAATTTATGTAATTCTAATAATAATGAATATATAAATAAATATTTGAAACATATTTGATTATTATTTTCCTAACAGGGAGACCATACTATATATTTTTTTGTTTGCATTTCTATGAATTCTAAATAAAATATTTTTAATATAGTTATTTGAAAAGTTTAACATGTATTAGTAATATAATATAAAGTTTTTTAAGAATCCTGCAATTACAAAAACGATATAATTAAAACTTGTTTTTTTCAAAACATACCATCCAAGAAAATAATGATTTTCTTTGAATACGTGAGAGAATAATGATGTATAGATTTGTGAACTTAAAAATAATTTATACATGTAAAAATAGAAAACTTTATAATTAAGATATTTTTAATTTTTGTGTAGTTATTTCCCATATTTTTAATTAATATTTAGTATAAAATTTGCTATGATTAAGATAAAATTAATTATGATTATGTTAATTATTTTGTTCCAAAATTAAATAATATAAATTACCTAGTCATTTAAAAATCAATAATAATCTTTACCGGTTAATTCTTAAATAATAATTTGCCCAGTTTTTGTAATAAATTTATTTTATCACTTAAAATCCTTTTTAATTAATATATATAAGAATAATAGCAAGATATGGTTAGTTGTATAATAACAGAACTAAAATTATCTTATAGTTATTATAAAATAAGCATAATGCTTTTTGTAAAGTTAAAATTATTTAGAATAATAATAATTTTACTTTTTATAAAGTTCTAATGTCTTTCTAGTAATTAATAGACCGTATCTTCAATTTATTAAATATAATAAAGTCTGATTTTGTCAAGATTACCATATGTATAGAAGTTAAAGGGGTTCTGTAATTATAAGGACAACAAAATATTTCATATGATCATGTATGAAGGATTTAGGTCTTAAGAAATTATTTACCTTCTAAAGAAAAAAATAAGTAAAATTTAAAATTTAAACTAATTTAATAAAAAATACGTGATGATCCGATTTTGAGGATTATACAACTTACAGCTTAAAATATTTAGATAAATTAATTTAAATTGCAATATTAATCTATTAAAAATTTTAATGCAATTTTATAAAATACAAATTATTTTATTTAGTGTCCAAATATATTATTCTTTAAAATTAAATTTTTGACTTATAAAATCTTACTAGAATACATTTTATACATACAGTGAACCAAAAAAAAACTAAACATAGAAAAAACGAAAAATATAATCCTACTTGGAGAAAATATTTTTCTTTTGTATGATTCTTTGTCGTATTATATGGCATCGTAACCATACTTAAATTTGATAATACAAAATTAGCAAAAACTTCTGCGAAAACGAATATTTTTATAAAATTAAACAAAAATATAAACTGAAATTTATAATTTAATATTTAGTATGCCCTAATTTTGCTTTTAAGATCTCGAAAATTCTGTCTTTCATTAAATCACTAAGCTTTCTAGTAGATTACTTTGTATAAAATCCTTTTAGGTTTTTAAGTTCTGCAAAAAGTTATTGCTTATTTTAAATATCTTCCTTGCTAGTTTTATCTTTATCCCTGCCCAAATATTTTCAATTAAATTTAAATATGCGCTTTGCCTTGTTCAAGTTACAAGATCAATGTTTTTTTCCGAAAAATATTCCCTTGCAATAGCAGTAGCATGCTTAGAATCGTTACCTTCTTTAAAAGCAAAATAGTCAAATCCAAATTTTTGGGCCAAAGCCGACAATGAAATCACTTATCATGGGTAATTATTGGTATCTGTTCATTATGCCATCAACTAGAACAAGTTCTTTTAACCCTTCATACAAAAAACAGTCCCAAACTATAATATTTCCTCCTCACAACTTTAATGTCGTTTTGATGTGGTTATTTTTTAGCAGTTATCCTGCCTTTCTCCGTACAAATCTTAGACAATCAGAATTATACAATT
>CAKKLC010011060.1:15820-32828 GCA_918559645.1 Ceratonova shasta | reverse complement strand
GTGATCAGCTTGTATGTACATATATGCACATTAAGTTCCTTATTCTTTACAATTATTATGACAAGTAACAATAAACTTTTATTGAAATAATTTTAATAGTAAAATCTTATTACCAAATTGCAAACTGTTTTAACTCGTATTTAAAAATGTAATGTGCACGTGTAATGGTCATTAAATAGACTTAATAGATTATGAATGTGAAATAAAATGACAAATACATTGTTATTATCACTAATTCATATTTTCATACGTTGTAAATTGTAATTGAAGTAGATAAAATATATATATATATGCGGCCTTCAATAACAATAAAGTTTTCAATGTGACCCTGGGTATAAAAAGTTTGCCCACTCCTGCTTTAGATAAACCATTATGATTAAATATTTAAACTGATTACATTAATTTGTAAATATTTCTTTGAAATCTTACTATAAAACGAGAATCTATTAACAAAATGATAATCTAATTAAAAATTTCTACTCAGTAATATATTATCTCCAGTATATAAAGCTTTTAAATAATTTGAATAGTTACATGTTTGAATATGTGGGGATTTCTAATATTATAATGGAATTGAAATGGCAAAATAACTTTAATAAATGCATTAATCAAATTTATGAAATTCGTAAATATAAAACAAGTTATAAGGTCTTATAGGAAAATATAGTTGATTAATGATGAAAAACTACACTAAAATAAAGAAAATTGCTTTATATTTGTTTAAAATTAGGTTAATTGTTTCTAAAATTAGTTTATTTCTGGTTCTGGTAAAAATAAAAAGTTAAACATGTAAGAATACTGTTAAGTTTAAACAAATATATCTTTGTTACTTTATAAAAGGGTGAAATAACATTCAAATAAAGAGGATCGTGTTTTTTTAATTATCAATTACGAGCTACCAACATATATATATATATATATATTTTAAACTTCATTCTATTTCCTATAAGTAAAATTAAGCTGTTTGAAATAACATTTAATATATAAATATAACAAAAATTTAGATTATCTTCATTTTTAGTATGTAACTAAAATAAAAAATTCTTAATAATCGCTATAGACATTTAATTGACATTTTAATTTTTAGAATGTTGTTCATATTAGTTTACACAATTTTAGATGGATCAAAAATTTTAAATAAGCTCGGTGCAATATTTTGAAATAATTTATTGAAAAATAGTTAATTTTAACAAGTAATTCAATCTAAAAATGTATGTAAATACCTTGAAACTATCTGAAAGATTTTTTAAAATTAAGATCAAGTTCTAAAATTTATTTTTATATCTAACCTATGATTAATTGTATAAAATTTTAAATATTACGAACATTTTTAAAATATTCAATTTTTGAACAGTTATATTTGATAATTCTTATAGTAATTTTTTTAAGTTTTGAAAATATCTTAAAAAATATTCTGATCTACTTTAAGAAAACATTCCTCTTATTTTAAATACTTTTTAATAAAAGGTTTGATTTTTTAATTCCTTTTTAGTATTCAATATGTTTTTTTGTTTTTTTTCAAGTTGTAAATTAAAATACTACGTGTGTTCTATAATACTAGCAGAAAAGCAATCTCTAGCAGGTAATTTTTATCTTATTATTAAGATGTGATTATTTTTTTTATAAAAAAAAAATTTATAGTAAATAAAATATTTTTGAATCATTTTATTTGCTATAATCGCCACTTTACCAGTAGGTAATTGTAGTTCACTGTTACTGTTATTTTTTCTTTAACTAATAAAATATTTTAAATGTAATATTTAGAATAATGTTGAAATTCAATATCTTTTAACATTTTTCTTGGTATATAACAATACCATATAATCTAAAACTTGATTCATTTTCATAATCGGTTCAAAAATTAAAAAATCTGTTTGTTTTAAATAATAGAATATATTTATACTTAATTTTTATTATCAAATACAAAATTTTCAAATTTCTTCAACTTAAAATAATTGAATGAGTAATGATTATTTGAACTTTTAGTAAAAAAAAAGTCTATTTATAACTAAATAAATAGCATAACATTCTAGTATTAATTTAGCCTATACATCTCATATTAAATAAGAGAAAATGGCTATTATTAAGATTTCATTTAAAAATGTTTTTTCAACTAAATTCAAATTAATTTTTTTTGTATTAAACAATGATACATCAATTTTTGTATTTAGCCTTCTTGAATTTCATTTTATGTTTCTTAAAGATATTTGTTACCCATAATTCATTTTATCGCATTCGAGTTGTTATATACGCAATCATAACTAAAAAATTTTGGATCAAGTTGTTTCGGTAGATAATGATAAGGTTAAGAAAGATAAGCGACAAAAAAAATCCGAAATTTAAAAATTAAATTTTATTTATTTCTAAAATTTTATCAAAACTATCATCTTTGTTTATTCAAAGAATCTAAATACTGACAAAAATCTCACATGACAGCTGGGTTGCACTACTTTTCTTCATTTTATTGCCATTTCAATTGATTGTCCCATCTTCCTACATGCTGAGTGCTTACATTGTTTTCATAATCAACAAAATTATACTTATGTCATATTTTACTATTCTGATAATTAAAATTACTAAAATTAATGTATGCTCTGCGCTCAATTGTATGTATAAGCAAGCCTTATATAAATTAACTTCTAATAATTGGCAAAATAGTTTTGGCAGATCTATTCCTAACCAAATAAGCATAACCAATTGCCAGTTGAAATGATGTGACAACAATGCAGAAACCCCAAATTTGTTCCTTTGAGACTCTGTTTTGATGATTCTGAACATAATAGTTAAGATTGGTCTCATCGATTTGTGCAATACAATTTTCTCCACCTAATCTTGGGAAATTGCGTTCAATTTTTGCATGTATTTTATTTTCAATAATTTTTACAAGCTTAAAAGCTGTATCTTTTTTTAATCTCGATTATCTTCATTGTGTGGCACAATTGTAACATTTTACCGGACAAATCTATATACATATAAATTGTAACTGCAAGAGTCGCTAAGCCTTCAAACCAAGTATTTTTTGGTATCGAATGCTAGTTTCTGAATCTGCTATATTCATTTGTTAAGCAAACGTAAGAGTATGCATCAACAATATCATTACGTGATATTAAATTAAGACAATGGTTGCACATCGTGCATCTTACCATTCCTGGTATTTGCTTTTTTCAACCAACCATAAAAAGAACTCTAAATTAGTCATTCTTTGCAAATTCTAATACTATTATTAGGATTAATATAACAAAATTCTTATCATTGATAGTATTTATCATTAGCCACCTATACAAATTGATCCCATAGATTTAACACAAAATACATTTTTTAATATTTCAGGTGCTACTTTATCAAGTCTTAAACTTTGTAGATTTCATTAAATAAGTTTTTTTACCATTAATCTAGAATATAGTAAGTTAATTATTTTAAAAAGAAAAAAAAATGACCAGAAAATTGTTATAAATGTATACAAAAAATTGTTCACTATTAGTAAAAAATGAAATTAATTTGCATTATTGACAATATTATAAAATCAATCAAAATATGCTTATTTACCGAGAAAAGATATCCTGACATTCTTTTTCCTATAATAAAAAATATATTTACTATGTAAAAAATGTTTATATAAATGACTATAAAAATTACTAGATAAAGTAAAACTTTTAATATTTTGATTAAAAATTTATATTTGTAATTTTTTATTTTACAAAATAAACCTTATAGGATAGTTTTATAGATAAAAATAAAATAAGTAAGATATTCATCACATTTGAAAAAGTGAATCCTTTATAAGTAAATTTTTTACATTAAATAATATCTTTTTTGTAAATATAACAGTATGAAATAACTTTTATATTGTGATACTTGAAGCTCAAAAAAGTTTATATCAATAAAAATTGACTTTTTTTAAAGATTAAAGATAACAATTAAATCCAAAGTTATAAAAGATTTAGGATCCGTATAACATTATAATTTTTTATAATGTTATTATATATTTATATGACAGATTTGAATTTTACAAGAATAATTGATCATCCTATTTACAATATTATCTATCGCATACAGAAATTAATTTATATATGTTTAAATATATATTAAATATTTTCAAAAATTATTTTTTAGTTTTATGAATCAACTTCTTATAATCACAAACTATGATGGGCTTTTTTTCATCCTTAAAATGTTCAATTTTGAAATCTTTTATTACAATACCAGATATTTATAAAGAGTCATAAAAAAAACACAGAATTATATGTATACAAATAATCAAATTACCAGCGTTTTAACGTTATAAAAACCTTAATTTTTAAATAATTTTTTTATTAATAAATATATTCATATTTCTCATTTCAAAACTATAAATTATTTTCTTCTAAATTTAAACTTAAAAATCTATATCAGAGTATTTACACACATTTAGTGTGTCAAATTAGGTAGTTGCATCGAAATAAATGGAAATGACATCTTTCTTCCTATACTTTTAAAATACAAAAATGATTTCTGACGAATGAAACTCAATCTTTAATATAATAACCCTTATTCTTCTTAAAAATAAAAAAAGGCTTGATTTATACCAAAATTTTAATTTTATCTAATCTTTTTTAACAAAATCTTATAATTTATTTCATAACTTCATTTTATAAAATAAATTAAAAAAAATGTTATTTTTATATTAAATACGCGAACTTTTTTTAAAATAATAAAAATGTAGCTAAATTTTAAGCTAGTAAAAGTTAAATTTTTATTTTCAGTAGTTTAAATTTGATAAGAGATAAATTAAAAATACAGTGATACATAATATATCAAAACTAGATATTGATTGCAATAATGTTTAAATTTTTAAATTATCAGCTGTACTGATAATAGTTCAAATGTACTTCCTAACGGTTTCATATAAAATGGCAATTATTATTAAGAAACTTTATAAATTAGATGTCTGAAATAATTTATTTTTTTTATTTTTTCTTAAATATATGAGATAAAATCATTAAAAAAATTAATTATAATATCTTCTGTTTATCTTAGTTGTTAACCAATAATATTTTTAATTTTTAGACCATATTTTACTTGATAAGTTCCACACTTGAATTTATATTTTTAGAATTAAAAATATGATAAAAAACTGAAAACAAATATATTTTATTATTATCGTTTATTAATTCCTCATTTTGATCTGAACCTTTAAAAACATATAAAACTTTAGATCATTTAAAAAAAGGCCAGATCTGTAACAGTGAAAAAAAGCGCCAAAAAATTAATTTTAATCAAATTAAGTTAAGTATTTTGTAAAACAAATTATTATTATAGTTCCTTTTCCAAATAAATTCGGATCAGTTAAAATAAATCATCAAAATCTGTAACAGTCGAAAAAGCGCCAAGAAAAAAATTTAAATTAAATTAAGATATTTGTAAAATACATTTTCTTATAGTTCCATTTTCAATTAAATTCGCTCATTTAAAAAAACCGACATAATCTGTAACATTTCAAAAAAAGCGATAAGAAAAAAATTTATATTTTAATTAAATTAAATTAAGATTCTTGTAAAACAAATTATTCTTATAGTTGCATTTCCAAATAAATTCGGATCATTTTAAAAAAAGCGACATAATCTGTAACAGTGAAAAAAAAGGGCCAAGAAATAAATTTACATTTAAATTAAATTAAATTAAAGTAAGATTTTTATAAAACAAATTATTCTTAGGGTTGCATTTCTAAATAATTTGCGATCAGTTAAAAAAATCGCCATATGGCTCTTTTTTTAACTGATTTAAAACTTTCTGTATTTTATAATTGATCATATAAAAATTTTATTTTTTTTTAACACAAATTTCGGTACATGAACAAATTAACTTGTTTTTGAAAATTTAAAATACATAAAAGAGTTTTACTTTTCCTAAAATTTACTCATCATTTTTCAAGATAACTAATAGAAAATTGTTCCTTTTACCCTTCCATATCGAATGTTCCAACATAAATTTATAAATAATTAGTTTTACTTTCTCTTGAAATACCATGATTTTTATGCATAAAATATTTAAATCTTTAACAAAGACCTTTGATATTTTGTGTCTGTATTTTATAATTAATGTCTATAACCTTAATTGAATGATGTATTGTTAAATGCTTAATTAAAAAAATTCCTCACAGCTTCCCGATAGGCTCTTTATTCATCGGTAACTATTGTAGTTTTAGCCAAAACATACTTATGAAGAATTGATATTATAGTTTATTTATTTCTATTTTCTTCTGGAACTATGAAAATATTTGTCGAATCTCTCTCTATTTCCTTAATAAACCACCGGAGATTTAAAATTCATGCTCGCTTATATTTTCATTTAAAAAATAAACTTTCGTATATTTAAAGTAATTTCGGAATTTCAAAGTACCGATTCCTCCAATTTGAACAATGTTGTTGCAAATATTTTGGCATATTGCTTGATGAACTAAATATATAAATAGCTCATAATCGTATCCAAATGTTCGAAACCACTCAAATATTTTTAAAAAAATTTTAAAATTGTACTAAGAGACAATCTACTTTCACTAAAAAAACTTGTTTTCTTAAAGAGCATGTAAAAGGAAATGACCTTTTACAGATCCAACAGTAAGAATCAACAATTTTTTATCTAAAATAAGAGAAAATTGGTTTGACCAACGCACCGTTCACACAATTACTCATTTTTTATTAACTTAAACCTTGCTAGAAAATGCATTGTCTTGATCACATCTAAAAAATTATAAGTAAGATAGAATTCTGTAACTGTTAATTCCATAAGTTAGTCAGAATTATAGATTTCGTGACTGTTAATTATTTATTTTCTCATTATACGAATCTTTTTTTTTAATTTTTTAAAAAATTTTCAAAAACACCTAAATTTATGCATTTATCAAAAGTCTTTATACAACTTTGAACTTGAAACCTTAACTTTTTTAATCATTTATCGTTTTGAATATAAAAGAAATGTTGGAATTTCGAAACAATATTAAACCACTCTTATTTATTCTAGTTTTCATACAAATGTATGTATATTGCTTTAAAATGTGTATTTAATGCTAAATTATTAGAATGCAAATGTTTTTATAGCCATATTGAATAAAGATAAGTTTGATCCTTGTATATTAGATGCTTCTAAAGTTAATGATTCAAAGATAATACCAGAATTCTAGTTAGTTACTATTTTCTTATCAAAATCAATAATATTATAAAAGATTTATTTATCTAGAAAATTTTAGTTTATAATTAAATTAAACATAAACTTTTGGTAATAGTCGGTTTTTGGGGTGTTTACAAATTTTTAAGAGAACAAAAAAAATTGAAAAATAATAATGTTTAATAGCATGAATAAGCCTTTCAAAGCGTTCAGAAACTGTTTTTCATGCTATATTAACGTCTTTTGCAATTTCATTACAAGTTTTTCTTTCTGCATAACAATAAATAACTTCAAAAATCTTTTTAAAATCAAGATTTTTATATCAAAATATTGTTCCATTAAATACAGAGAAGAACTTTCTACAAGTTTTTCTTTACGCATAACAATAAATAACTTCAAAAATCTTTATAAAATCAAGATTTCCATATCAAAATGTTGGTCCATTAAATACAGAGAACTTTCTACAAATTTTTCTTTACGCATAACAATAAATAACATGAAAAATCTTTATAACATCAAAATTTCCATATCAAAATATTGATCCATTAAATACAGAGAACTTTCTAAAAGTTTTTCTTTCTGCATAACAATAAATAACATCAAAAATCTTTATAAAATCAAGATTTCCATATCAAATATTGTTCCATTAAATACAGAGAACTTTCTACAATTTTTTTCTTCCGAAACGCAATCTCCCATTCTCACCATGTCAAATTTTTCCGCTTTCAAAATTCAAGTTTTCGTTTTAATCTGGGGAACTTCTATCTCTCAATCTAAATTGAATTTAAAAGCAAAATCAAGAGCATGTTTATTGGTTAAGGTTTTTGTTATTAGCTCTCTTTTGTTCATTTTATGGATTATATTATCTAAAAAATGTTGAGCCCCTCCCAAAACGCATTATTATCAAACTTTTTCATATACTTTTGTGTTTTAAAAGAATTATTTTTTTCCTAAAAGTATAACGTATTAAGAAAATTATTTTAGATTTGTTTTAGTTTAAAATATACGATAATACTTAATTTTTTATGATCAATAGCAAGAATAATCTTTACTAAAATTTAAATAAATTACTTGTTAAGCATATCAATCCATATACCTTTTTCATTCATATTCCTTATATTTAAAAAAAGAATAATTTGAAATGGTTTGTTATACTTACAGAATTAAATGAAACTATAAATTTGGGTTACTGATCCTTTAAGAATCACATCATTTTTAATTCATTTTTTTAAATTGAGATTTTTATTTCTATAAAAATATTTTGAATCCAAACTCTTAAAAATTATTAACAAATAAAAAAAATTAATATTTTTAATTGTGAATCAAGGTTATAAGATAACTATTTAACAATTACTCCTATATTTTCATAGTTTATAAGCTCTTCTATCATATAAAAACAAATATTTCTTGCTGACAATAACAAGTTAGTTTTTATGGCTTGTCAAAATTTACTCCCAAAATGACTTTATATTTTAAAGATTTTTAGTTGACTTCATTCAAAAATTGCTATTAACTAACATTTGATTTAGTGATATAGCAATATTATCTTTTTGTCTAATTTATCAAATTCATCTAAAAAGAGATACCGAAAACTTTTTCTATGATCGTTAAAGTACATTTTAAACTTATTTATTAAAGATATGGAAATTACTGTATTTTAGATCAATATAGATTTTTTAGAGAATACTAAATGAGTAATTTAAAAAATACAATAAATTTTCTTTTAACAATGAATAACCAAGAAATACTCAAATAATTGGTAAGGAAAAGAATTTTACAGTAAATTAAAGTGTTTATAAGTTTTGGAATCAGCTTAATTTAAAAAATACTGAGAATTGATGCTTAAAAAAAACTTAAAGTTGCGTTAAAAAGAATTATATTCTTTAAGATCCAAAATTTTAATTTAAGATGTTAGTTATTTGTGGATTTGGCTATCAAAGTACGCAGCTTTCTAAAAAGTCATTTTATTTAGGTACTAAGTACTTAATATAAAATAATAAAATTAATGAATATTTAAGACCAACTTTGCTGAAATAAGAGTTATTCGATGAGTTGAACAAATTTAATTACAAAATAAAACAATTTAACTTGGTATCATGTAGTCATTGTTAATTATATAGTGGTAATTTTTAATTACAAAGTAAAAAGTCACTTAGAAAAAGTCAAAGAGAAAAGCTATGTCTTGTTTATGCTTGACATACAAACAATAGCTTTCTCAGTACATAAAAAAAATTGTCGAAAATATGATAAAAGAAGTTAAAATACCAAATATCGTAAACTTAGAACCCACAAACTCTACAGCATAGGACAATTTTTTTTTGTATATTTTTTTTCAACCTAATATAGGTGTCCGTACAAAATTATTTGAAAGTTCCAAAATCAAAATAAATAATCATCTTAAATGATATTGAAATTTCCTTGTTTACTAATTTTTTATATATTACTTCTATAAAAAAAATGATCTAACTAATATCTTACTACTTTAATTATAGTTATTGTTACAGTTTTTTTTATAATATTTATTCTAATGTATTTTAATAATTTTTAGTGTTAATTTTTTAACATAATTTAAAATTTTCTTCCAATTTTTAACATGATATTTATCACAAGGTCTTTTAAGTTGAAATTTTAATAATTAATGAATTAAAAAGCAAAGTTTGTTTTAAAATGTTCTTAATAATACAATATTAAGTATTTATATTTATAAATTTATCTGTTTAAAATCAATAACACAAATAATATATCTATGATGAGTTTGAAAATTTATTTAAAAATGATACTAAGTTTATTAGTTAATAAATATATTCCATATTAAATTATTTATTTAATAATATTTAAATATATATTTCAGAATCTTATTAAATATTTTAGAGTATAAGCATAGATTTTATCATTTATTTAAAATTTTCGGAACCAAAATCAAAAATTTTGTAGTTTTCAATCCCTGTATTATTATTATATACATAAGGGATACTAAAATGAAGAAAAAAATTTCTAATAAAAATAATTAAATTATAAAATTTTTCATTTTATAAGACAACCAAAATGAATGTATATGAACAAGTTTATTATTTTAAAAATAAATAAACCCGTATGTTGTTAAAATAATTAAAAAAAAAATCAAAATATTTTAAAATTATATTGGTGATGAAATCGATTATTAGTCTACAAAATAAAAATTATAATTTTACAAATATATAGATATTTTGAGTTTTATAGGCAATATCTAGTAGTATATATATAATATTCCTGAAATAGTTTTAGAATTATAATTTTCTTTTAAAACTATAAAAATTACCTTTTAATAAAAAAATTATTAAAATGAACAAATCCTTCACTCAATCTGTCTTTTTATTTAAATCTACGTAATTTTAAAATTTTTAATATACTATTATAAAAACTTATAATTTTCTAATTACTTGTATGAAAGATATTTTTATACTATTATTAATAGTAGTATTTTCAGGATACTAATTATCCAATTATTGTCAAAAATTATATAGAAAGAAAATTTTCTGCTTGATTTTAATTAATTTGAATATCATCAAATTTATATGTACAAAGAATTTATTATCCAAAAGTAAAATCCTTTTTTCATAAATGAATGAAAATAGTTTATTTTCTTATCATAATTTTTTTTTTAAAAAATGATCAATTTTATTAATATGACCTAAAAAGATATTTTTTAGTTATATTTCAATATAAAATATATTAGTTAATAAACAATATACAAAATTAAATTTATATACTAAGATATTGGTTACAATTTCATACAATATATTTATTAAAAAAAATAAATGACTAATAAAAATAATCAAATAATAAATAACTTTTTCTTCAGGTAGGTTTAATTTCAAACATTTTTAAACCTCTTCTTGCTTTTTTCTAGTATGTATTTTAGTTTTTTAATGATAAAAACTAATTCTGAATAATTATATTTCTTTTATAGATCTGATATTAAACATAATTGTTGAGGCATTTTACATTTAATTAATATATCAGAATAAATTTTAAATGCTAAAATCAGGCCTGGGCAAACTTTTAAGATATAGGGTCGCATGGAAAACTAAATTCGAATGAGGGGTTGTTAATTAAAATACATATATATATACTCGTATAAAAAAATCTAATTCTTAATTAATTGAAGTAAAACATGAAAATATATATAATAAAGTGAAATAATTGGTTATTTTAATGAGAAAAATGTAGCTGTTTGGAGTCTCCCATCATTTTTTCTACATCTGCTTTAAATTTTGTAGTTGAAATCTTAACACTGCTTCCAGGTGCCCATCTGTGATAGATGCTCGTAACGAGTTTTTATGGTGTTCTTTATAGAAAACGTTTGTTCACAAATATAAGTAGAAGCAATAATAACCAGCATTTTACAGGCAAAATCTCGAATGTTTGCGTACTTTTCCGAATCAAGTGAACAATAAAATTTACAAATATCTTCTCCACTATGTAATTCTTTAAGTGCACAATTACATTGCAAATCAATCATTTCTAACTGAAAGTTACTCGAAACGCTACCAATTTCAACACAAAATGGATCCCTTATTATTGACAAACTTTTTCATGTTTACGAAAATCACCAAATCTGCGATTGAATTCGTCATTTAAAACTCTTACGGTGCAACTGTATTCATTAAATTATTTCTCAGGTATGTAAGTAATAGTTTTCAAAGCTAGAAATGAGCCAAATTTTTATTAGATAGATGCTGAGAAAAAAGCGGTAACTTTAATCGGAATGAATTAAGGTGAACTACCATATTGTAAGAATACAAATTTTTTCCTTGCAATGAGGTATTAAATACATTAATGTGTATGATAATATCAAGAGTAAATGCAAAATCTAAAAGCCACTTAGGATCTGTCAATTGTGAGAAATCGTTATTATTTTTCATTTCCAAGAAAGTATTTATATCATCTTTAAGGTTTCATACTTGAAACAGGACCTTACTCAAGCTTAACCATTATACTTGACTATGGTAGAGGACGTCTGCATATTCCGATTCAATCTCTTGCAGAAAACCAATAAATTGTCTATGATTAAGACTCTTTGCTCGAATATAATTAATTAGTTTAATTACTGTAACTGTAACGTGTTCCATTTTTAGCACTTTTTTGCACAAAACCTGCTTGTGAATAATACAGTGTATTGGTATAATATGGTGATTTGGATGACATTTCTGAACTTTGTACTGGATTCTCTTTAATAGTCTAATGTTTGAGCTTGTTAAGCTTGAAGCTCCATCAGTTGTAACACTTATAATTTTATTCCACGACAAGTTATATTTTGCTAAGCTGTTTTCAACTATTTTGAAGATGTCAGCTCCAGTTGTTTGGCCGTAAAATGACTCTATTGTCAATAGTTTTTGAACGATTTCAAAATTAGCGCTACATGCACTGATGAAAATTAACAATTTTACAGTATCATTTTGATCAGTGCTCTTATCAAGAGCAATCGAGCACCATATTGATGATTGTAACACAACGAATAGTTGCTGATTTAAATCATTGTTGATACATTCAATTCGTTGAGTTATGGTTCGTCCTGATAAGCTGACAGTCTCAAATTTTTTTTTAATTTAAGGACATATCATACCACTTGCTGCAATCATACACTCTTTAATGAATTCTCCATCCGAAAATGGTTTATTGTTTTTTGCAATTTTTTAGCAATAATAAAACTAACCTTTGTAGCAGCTTCTTGTTCTGCATTTTGTCGTACGAAAGTATTTCATTGTCGAGATAAATTTACGGCTAGCTTGGCAGCAGTACCCTTTCTGGCTGTAGGAATTAAGTCGGATCCATAAACAGAATGTATAGTAGTAAAATGTCTCTTAATATTATATTCTTTAAAGACTGCTAGACTTTCCTGACAAATAAGACATATAGCTTTATTTTTAAATTACGTAAAAAAATATTTAGTTTTCCACTCTTCATTGAAAACATGGCATTCCTGATCAATTTTTCTTTTTCTATTCATTTTTCAGAAGGATTCAATAAATTTTAATTTCACTATAAACAATTTTTTTACACGTATAATAATCTGAAACGAACTGCACACAGGTTATTACTGACTGATAAATTGAATTTTAAATTTTAAGCAAAAACATTTTTTTACTATACTTGATAATTAATTTACGTTGTGAGAACTGTATTTAACAAAAAACTTGTAAAAAATATTCAAATTTTTACAAAGCATGCCTTCATAAACCCTTCGGTAAAAAAAATAAATATTTCTTTTTTTAAGTGCTTTAATAAAAAAAATTCATTTTAAATATTTTTTAAAATGAATATTTTTCTTGCCAGTATGTAAAGGGGCCGCAAAAAAACTAATAGTGGCCCGTACTTTGCCCAGGTCTACTTTAAATAAATAAATTTCTTTAAGAGATGGATTTTTAATTGTACTAATATGTTATAACCACAAACAATATTTTAGAGCTTATCTACCCACATTTTATATTTTTTGATTCAAAAACTTAAAGTAACATTTATTAATAATAAAATTGAGCTTCTTTATATTATCTTGGATTTCAAGTTGGTATGGTTGTATAAATATTTGTATGCTTGGAAATAATGGTTTAATGTGACTATTTTATTATTTCTAAACTCTGTTTTTGGAGTAGGTATCCTTTGTCTTTTGGCTTGAATAAACACGCAAACATTGTATTACAGTCGATAAGATTTTAATTATATTTAAATTAATTGTTTTAAACCGTGTATTTAATCATGTATGTGATATCCAACTTAAATCTTAACATTTTCTTAAAATAATTATAGGATTTACTGATATAATTGTTTAAATTATTTTAATATTAAATAGCTTTTTAAAATTTAATAAACAATGAAGTTATTCTATAGTTTGATCTTGAATGTTGCTCATCATTCATTTTTATTTTCTAACGTAAAATAATCAAAACTCAAGTCAATCTTAAATATCGTTACGTATAAATATCATTCCCTTAAGTAGAACTAATTAGTTTGACTCTTAAAGAAATTTCTTCATAAATTTTAATCGTTGAAATATGATAATTTATGGAATTTTTTTTATCTTAAACCTTTAATATCTCAATTACATGTATTTTTTTATTTGAATTTTTATTTTTTAAATGGTTTGTTCGGAATTTGAATCCACGTTCATAATTTATTACAACATATTTATTCTTTTATGGTTAATATTTATATTTCAATCAATATTTAACAATTAAGATGTAATATGAAATTAAAAATATCGAAATTTTTAATTTACAAAAGCTTTTTATACAGAAACTGCATAAAACATTCAATTAATTATAAAAGTAATGAAATAATTTTTTAACATTTTTATTAAAGTATTAAATGAGTATATAAACTCAAATTTCCCTAATATTAAAGTATTCAAATTCTCTTTCCTAAACCCTCTTGTATTATACAAGAAAATTAACAACAAACAAATAAAACTTTTTAATCTAATCCTTAGCATTTTCATTGATAAAATTGGTCACTTTCTTTTCAATAGTTTCAGTCACTTTAGTTACTTTAGGAATCTAGAAATTAAAATTTTTCTACTTCATATTTTTGATCAATATACATTCCAAATATTAAACCTGATGAAAGAAAAAACTAAAATATAATTTTTATTATACACTAGCCTTAAATAATTTTTTTAACCTAATGTAACGATCAGCCATTAAAAATTTATTACTATAGTTTATTTAACAGATTTTATATAATCGAATACTACCGAACTTATTCGTGTTAAATAAAATGTCGGAAGAAAATTTTAAAGTACCGAGGATACCAAATTATAACTTAAGATATATCTATGTCCCTCTAGGAGTAATTTTAATCGATGATTTAGCTTGGAGTAACTCTTGGCGTTATATGTGCACAAGTTACATTCAGATTGTTTGGAGTAATGATTTTTTAAATTTAAATAGGAACCCTTGTTAACAGAAAAAATTAAGCAAATGAATGAAAGGTATGAGCCAAGAGTTCCATTAAGAACTGAGCCTGTTGAACCAAGACAGTAATAATCTGAATTGTCGTTATTTTTCGTGTGTTGTTGCGCATTAATGAGATCTCTTCATTACTACGTATATTTAATTTAAAAATGTTTAGAGTAGATTTTTGTGTTTAGCCACTATTGGTGTTTTTCACTATTATAGACCTGCAGTAAACTAGAAATAATTTTTCTAGAGCTATGAACCTAATCCAATGTGTGTTCCTAAAATATTTACAGGAGAGTTTTATTATCAATCTTGTGAGAACGAGGGACATTTATTTAATCAACTTCCAGAAAGTGCTTTCAGATGGTTTTAGAACCTTTTGATATGTTGAAGGTTATAATTTTCTTGCGTTGGAATCTTTGTTTAAATAAATTATGTATTATAAATTGATAAAACTAAAGTCAATATATTTTCAAAATATAGACGTATTTTAAATTAACAAAAAAACTTTATGTATGATAAGTTGTAAAAAAATTAAATAAAGACGTTTTAATAAAACTATTTTAATAAAACCATTATATATGGTAAAAAATTACATATTGTTTTAAAAAAATTAAATAAAAATATTTCAATAAAACTATTATATATGGTAACATTTATGTATAAATTGTTTTAATAAAACTATTATATATGGTAACATTATACATAAATTGTTTTATTAAGTATATTATAAATAATCAATAAATTGTATAAAAATTGTTTTAATAAAAGTTTTATACATGGTATAATTTTAATAATTATTTTATTAAGTATATTATATATATAGTAAATAAATTATATAAGTTGTCTAAATAAAGGTATTATATCTGGTAAATAAATTAGGTAAAAAGGTTTTAATAAAATTATTAAATATGGTAACATTTATATAGAATTTCTTTATTAAGTATACTATATAATAAATAAATGATACAACAATTTTTAATAAAATTATTATATATGATTAAATTTATATAATTATCTTAATAAAATTATTATATATGGTAAATAAATTATATAATAATTATTTTAATAAAACTTTAAATGTAAAAAATAAATTATACAACAATTTCTTTAATAAAATTATTATATATGGTTAATGAATTTTATAATAATTATTTTAATAAAATTATTATTTATTGTGAAATTTATATAAAAATTTCTTTAAGTATATTATATATAGTAAATAAATTATATAATAATTATTTTAATAAAATTATTATATATGGTAAAATTTATATAAATTTTTTTTTCATAGGTATACATTATATAATAATTAGAGCAACCAAGTTGCAATTTTTGCAACTTTTTTTTTGCACCTTCAATGAGTCCAAATAATTTCAAAATTCAAAGTTTAATACGTTTATTTATTTCAAAGTATAAACTAGAATTTTGTATTGGCCCAGAAAACTCGCTATTTTGTTCTCTATGCTACTGTAAAGTTGATTTTAATCGTAAATCTTCTGTTGAAAAACATAGAAAGAGCGAAAAACACACAGAAAATATTCTTTTGCTTGGAGAAAAGTCTGTTAAAAAACAGACCTTTCTCAGTGATCCAAATGAAGAATTCAATTTAAAATTAGTTGATGCACATTTATCAGCAGACATCCCATTTTCTAAATTTCGAAACAAGAAATATATTGAATTGTATACTCATATGGGATATGAACTTCCATCAGAGTCAACAGCAAGAAAATTGGTTGAAAAGTGCTATGAGTCTAAGCTGAAATCACTTAAAGAACTATTTTTTAATGAAAAATTGTTTATTATATTTGATGAATCAGAAATTAAAAGTAAAAAATACTGCAATACTCTTGCTGGATTATGCAGTTCACCACAGAGAATTTTTTTGATAAATTCAGAAGAAAATGTAACTTCTTCGATAGTCAAAAAGG
>CAKKLC010011060.1:0-15194 GCA_918559645.1 Ceratonova shasta | reverse complement strand
TGAATTATACGAAAATATTTGATGATTCGAATTCTGATGAAAAAAATATTAACAAAAATGATAATTAAAATAATTATCTTATTGCTTTCTATATTTTTAACTTTTTTTTTAAATATTTTTAAATTTACACAAAAATTGTTATCCTTATTTAAAATCGATTTTTTCATTTTTAAATTGTTTTTCCAATCTTTAATGATTTTTTTCCTTTTTAAAATCTAATTTTAAATTATTTATTTTTTGCAACTTTTTGCAACTCTTAATTTTTTTGTTGCAACTTTTTTGCAACTTTTAGGTTGCCCTAATAATAATATAATAAATAAATTATATAATAATTTTTTTTAATAAAATTATTATATATGGTAAATAAATTATATAATAATTTTTGTAATAAAACTATTATACATAGAAAAATTGATATAAATTTTTTTTAAAAGGATATTAAATATATAGTAAATAAATTATATAATAATTATTTTAATAAAATTATTATTTATGGCAAATAAATTATGTAATAATTATTTTAATAAAATTTTTATATATAGTAAATAAATTATACTTAGTAAAATTTATTTAAGTATATTATATATATTATAAATAAATTATATAATAATTATTTTAATAAAATTATTATTAAGGGTAAATAAATTATACATGGTAAAATTTATTTAAGTATATTATATATATTATAAATAAATTATATGATTATTATTTTAATAAAATTATTATAAATGTTAAAATTTAAATAAATTTTTTTTTCTTAAGTATACTTTATGTATTAATACAATAAATAAATTATAGAACAATTTTTTTAATAAAATTATTATATATAAAAATAAATTATATAATAATTTTTTTTAACAAAACGTTTATATATGGTAAAATTTATAAAAAATTTTTTTTAAAGTAAATTATATATATATAGTAAATAAATTATATGATAATTATTTTAATAAAAATATTATTTATGTCAATAAAATGATATAAAAATTGTTTTAATATCAACATTATTTATGGCAATAAAATTATATAAA
Source organism: Ceratonova shasta (assembly GCA_918559645.1). Lineage (NCBI taxonomy): Eukaryota > Metazoa > Cnidaria > Myxozoa > Bivalvulida > Ceratomyxidae > Ceratonova > Ceratonova shasta. The sequence continues at coordinate 14,163 of CAKKLC010011060.1, read as the reverse complement.
AATTGTTTTAATATCAACATTATTTACGGCAATAAATTTTATAAAAATTGTTTTAATATAAAAATTATTTATGGCAAAAAAATTATATTAAAATAGTTTTAATAAAACTATTACAGGGTTTCCCAATCAATTCTGTTTTTATTATACAAAAGAAGAATATATGTATTATTAAAAAGTAAATTTATTCATCAAAAACAGGTTCAGATTTAAAACAAAAAAGGCAAAATTCTTAACATTTGACGATAAAAACCGCAACAATCTTCACTTGAAATCAGGTTTAATTTTTGATGAAGGTATAAAAACAGTTATTTTTGATTTCCAGGGTGGCAATTTCTTACCAATTGTTACCAGTTTGAAAAAATATTTTCGTTTAGGTTTAAAAATAAGGAATATGATGGTAAGAACAGTAATATAAACCCTTTAAAGCAAGCAATTCCCTTATAACGGCAGAACGGTGAAACAACATTATTCATTATCAATACAGCGCTCTTTATACCAAGCTAATCAAAATTTTTTAAAATACCATAAATATAAGTACTAAATATCTTAACATTTAAAGCTCTTGTTTGAATCATATGATCAAAAACACCAGTTTAAGTTAACGCACAACAGACAGAAATGTTTCTGTTTCTGAAACCTGAGACATTTTGGAGAGCTTTTTTGTTAATAAAAGATCTAACTTGCCTTGCACCCATTTGATATATTAAACCCTACTTTTCTATAAAATAAAATTTAGAATCATCAATATTCGATTGCAATAATGAAAATTCATTAGCATAAGATAATCTTTTTGATATTGTTTACAGACAGTTTGTCTTATCTAGAATTAGACTAACTCTTTTCATTGCATAATTAAAACATTTTATATACCGATTTATCGTCGATTTCCGACCTATTAAATTCAGTATGACTTCACACCTATTTTTTATTTCGGAAAGTATTATGCCACAGTTTGCTTTATCAAATTTTTTATGGTTTCTAGATTTTACACGGATATCCTCTTTTTTTGCACACCACCTATTTTTTGCCTTCTATTCTTCCTTAGTTGTTATACACTTTTATTATTGATTCTACTGTTGTTTTGGGGACTCAAAGAACATTTCCGATTTCAATGAAACTACTACTACACAAATAAGCATCTACAATCAGCTTCCTATCATTATCGGTGAGATTGTTTTTCGACATGGGTGGAAGGATTAAATTATAAAAAAAACCAAATTGATTGGAAAACCCAGTATATATGATAAAAATATTATATAACTATATTTTTAATAAAAATATTATAATGTGGTAAGAAAATTAAAAAAAATTATTTTGATAAGATTATTATATATGCTAAAAATATTACAAATTGTTTGTGTAAAATTATTATTTATGGTAAGAAAATTACATAAAATTTGTTTTGATAAAATTATTATATATGGTAAGAAAATTACATAAAAATTATTTTGATAAGATTATTATATATGCTAAAAATATTACAAATTGTTTGTATAAAATTATTATATGTGGTAAGAAAATTACATAAAAATTGTTTTGATAAAATTATTATATGTGGTAAGAAAATTACATAAAAATTGTTTTGATAAAATTATTGTATATGGTAAGAAAATTACATAAAAATTGTTTTAATAAAATTATTATATATGGTAAATAAATTATATAAAAATATTATATTTATAGAAATAAATTAAATACTAATTATTTTAATAAAAGTATGTGGTAAATAAAATATAAAAAATTTTATCAATAAAAATATCATTTACGATAAAAAAAATTATAACATCTTTTTATAAAACTATTATATATAGTAAATAAACGATACAATATGTTTAAAATAAATTATTTTAATAAAAGTATAAATGGTAAATAAAGTATAAAATATTGTTTAAAAAATATGATAAATGTTAACAAAATGACACAAATATAGAAATTTTGTTATTAAATTATTATTTATATTAGCAAATTTTTTTTATTAAATTTTATAAATATGTTAGTAAATTTCATAAACATTTTATTATTAAAACTATAAATTACAGTAAATAAATTATATAATAATTGTTCTATTAAAACTAATATATATTATATTTGGTAAATAATATTATATACGATAAATGAATAACACGCTTTTGTTAATAAAACTTTTGTATACACGATAAACGAATAACATTATTTTTTTTATAAAACTGTTGTATATACCATAAATGAATAACATTATTTTGTTAATAAAAATGTTGTATATACGATAAACGAATAACATAATTTTTTTATAAAACTTTTGTATATACCATAAATGAATAACATTATTTTTTTAATAAAAATGTTGTATATACCATAAATGAATAACATTATTTTGTTAATAAAAATGTTGTATATACGATAAACGAATAACATAATTTTTTTATAAAAATGTTGTATATACCATAAATGAATAACATTATTTTTTAATAAAACTTTTGTACATAACATAAATGAATAACATTATTTTGTTAATAAAAATGTTGTATATACCATAAATGAATAACATTATTTTGTTAATAAAAATGTTGTATATACCATAAACGAATAACATTATTTTTTTAATAAAAATGTTGTATATACCATAAATGAATAACATTATTTTTTTATAAAAATGTTGTATATACCATAAATGAATAACATTATTTTTTTTATAAAATTATAATTGTGTTTATTAAGATTCCAAATTTTACTCACCTTAAAATAATCAACTAAAGATTTCAAAATAAAAGAATAGTCTTAAAAATTAATAAATAATCCCAAGCAACTAAAAAATTATTATTAAAATGTTTAATTCTGTTATTATTTTTCTATAAAATTTTAATATAATAATTTAACTTTTTCTTTTTTTCATAAGAGGGGATAAAATTACAATAGTTACTCCAACAACAACAAAGAAGGATATAACATACTGAGCAACATTTAATTTTTCTGTGGAAAATAATCTCAGTAAAATTAAAGTTGAGACAACTTGTAATGAGTATAAGCTACTGGCAATAATAGCAGAGGAGTTCATTATAGAGTAAGTTATAAGTGCGAATCCAATTGATGAATTTACAACTCCTGCATATAAACTTGGAAGCCAACTAATGGTGGGGAAATAAAACTCTTGCTTTATAGCCATGTAACATCCAAAAACTATAATATAAACTGTAGTTCCAGCTATTGTAGACAAGCAATGAATTGTAAAGGGTTTATTTTTAAGTAAACTATTCGGATTGTGAAAAAACCACTTTAGTTGCAATACCAAGTAAAGACTATACGCCAAGTTGTTAAATACTCCAAGGCATGTTCCTAAAACAAATTCAAATAAATTAAACCTTCTATCCATCTCTTTTCTTTTAATTCTTCTTTGCTAATTGTAAAGAACTTGATCAAAAGGATTGATAAAGTACACAAAACTGAAAAAGTAATGGCTACGATTCTGACAATTGTATTCATTTTCTTTATAGAGGGAAGAGGTTCAACAAATAGACAGATTGAAAATACGCTTGTAAATACTGGAATTAGTTGTCCTAAAATAGTTGCGTATGTTGCGTTTGTAAATATAACAACATACAAGTACATAATTGGACTAAAAGCATTCCCAAATGCTCCAAGAACAAAAAAAAAGATGATAGAACGCAAATCTAAAGATTTAATGTTAAATATTCCTTCAAATAAAACTGCAAAGACACTGGTCAATACCGATGCAACAATAACTCTTACAAGAGTTAAATTAAAAATATCCAAATTCTCCCCTTTTACATAAAGAGCTGAAATAAGGGCATATCCAGAGAAAATAAATTGAACACTTACCAATAGAATACCAACTACAAGTACTCTTAGCCAACTTGTTTTAATTTTTTTCAATATAATAACTCCTTTTTTGGGAAATTTTAAGGAGATTTTTTCTTTTAAATCACTGTCTGATGATTCCATTATATTGGAGATAAAATATAAAAATTTGATCTAAAAATACAAATTGGATTAATTATAATCTTTATGTTATGTTCAATACAATTTACATATAAATATTCGTAACACTTCGTTATATTGTTTTTATTTAATAAAATTTTAATTTTAGAAATAATTATGGAATCTAAGTGAGATTTAGTATTTTTTGTAAATTTTAAAAGCGGGAAGTTTTTTTAGATGGTATATTGTAAACTTTTGTAAGAAAACTATATAAAAACCTACATGTATATAGTCAGCCCGAATCGAAAATTAAAGTTTGTCTTAAAAGGATATAGTTATAATAGAAATAGGACTTGGAAATAAAAAATTTGGGTCAACAATACAACAAGAAGTAACAAACGTGTGGTATCAATTCAAAAATCGTTATCTGTTTTTAAGTGAAAATATGTAATATCAACAACGAAACTATACTAGAGCTGTCTTAGTCTGAATATGGTTATAAAAATGCAATTAATATTAAATTGAGATTCACGTAATACACTAGTATAAATATAAAAAAAATATATTTCGTTGGGACAAGATACATTTTTGAACATTTATAATTCCAGTAAATAATTTGAACAAAATTTAATGGAAATAACACAATAAGATACAAATGTCGCTGATTTTTTATATATATGTCTTCATGATAATTTTTTGTTTTGTTTTTAAAAATGGATCCCACAGGAAGCCTTTTTTAATTTAGTCCATTTTAACTTGATTTTTAATATATTTATGTGTCTTCATGATAATTTTTTGTTTTTTTTTTAAATGGTTTCTACAGGAAACCTTATTTTAATTTAGTCCATTTTAATATGGTGGTAATATATTTGTTTGTCTTCATGATAATTTTTTGTTTTGTTTTTAAAAATAGATCCCACAGTAAGCCTTTTTTTATTTAGTCCATTTTAACTTGATTTTTAATATAGTTATTTGTTTTCATGATAATTTTTTGTTTTGTTTTTAAAAATAGATCGCACAGGAAGCCTTTTTTAATTTATTCCATTTTAACTTGATTTTTAATATATTTATATGTCTTCATGATAATTCTAGATGCATTGTCTTTAAAATGGTTTCCACAGGAAGCCTTATTTTAATTTAGTCCATTTTAACTTGATTTTTACTATATTTATGTCTTCATGATAATTTTTTGTTTTGTTTTTAAAAATGGTTTCTACAGGAAACCTTATTTTAATTTAGTCCATTTTAACTTGATTTTTACTATATTTATGTCTTCATGATAATTTTATGTTTTGTTTTTAAAAATTGTTTCCACAGGAAGCCTTTTTTAATTTAGTCCATTTTAACTTGATGTTAATATAGTTATATGTCTTCATGATAATTCTATATTTTGTTTTTAAAAATGGTTTCCACAGGAAGCCTTATTTTAATTTAGTTTATTTTAACTTGATGGTAATTAAGTTATTTGTCTTTATAATAATTCTATATGTAATGTTTTTAAAAATGGTTTATACAGGAAACCTTATTTTAATTTAGTCCATTTTAACTTGATTTTTACTATATGAATGTCTTCATGATAATTTTATGTTTTGTTTTTAAAAATTGTTTCCGTAGGAAGCCTTTTTTTAATTTAGTCCATTTTAACTTGATTTTAAATATATTTATGTCTTTATGATAATTCTATATGTAATGTTTTTAAAAATGGTTTCTACAGGAAGCCTTATTTTAATTTAGTCCATTTAACTTAATGTTAATATAGTAATTTGTCTTCATGATAATTTTATGTTTTGTTTTAAAAATGGTTTCCACAGAAAGCCTTTTTTAATTTAGTCCGTTTTAACTTGATTTTTACTATATTTATGTCTTCATGATAATTCTAGATGTATTGTTTTTAAAAATTGTTTCTACAGGAAGCCTTATTTTAATTTAGTCCATTTAACTTAATGTTAATATAGTAATTTGTCTTCATGATAATTTTATGTTTTGTTTTTAAAAATTGTTTCCGTAGGAAGCCTTTTTTTAATTTAGTCCATTTTAACTTGATTTTTAATATATTTATGTCTTCATAATAATTTTTTGTTTTGTTTTTAAAAATAGATATCACAGGAAGCCTTTTTTTATTTAGTCCATTTTAACTTTATTTTTACTATATTTATGTCTTCATGATAATTTTGTGTTTTGTTTTTAAAAATGGTTTCTACAGGAAACCTTATTTTAATTTAGTCCATTTTAACTTGATTTTTACTATATTTATGTCTTCATGATAATTTTGTGTTTTGTTTTTAAAAATAGTTTCCACAGGAAGCCTTTTTTAATTTAGTCCATTTTAACTTGATTTTTACTATATTTATGTCTTCATGATAATTTTTTGTTTTGTTTTTAAAAATAGATCCCACAGGAAGCCTTTTTTAATTTAGTCCATTTTAACTTGATTTTTACTATATTTATGTCTTCATTATAATTTTTTGTTTGGTTTTTAAAAATAGATTTTACAGAAAGCCTTTTTTAATTAAGTCCATTTGTAACTTGATTTTTAATATATTTGTCTTCATGATAATTCTAGATGTACTGTCTTTAAAAATGATTTCCACATGAAGCCTTATTTTAATTTAGTCCATTTTAACTTGATTTTTAATATATTTATGTGTCTTCATGATAATTCTAGATTTATTGTTTTTAAAAATGGTTTCCACAGGAAGCCTTTTTTAATTTAGTCCATTTAACTTAACGGTAATATAGTTGTTTGTCTTCATGGTAATTTTATGTTTTGTTTTTAAAAATGGTTTCCACAGAAAGCCTTATTTTAGTTAAGTCCATTTTAACTTGATACAACAATGTGGTTTGTGAAATTGACTAATGTTTATTCATAAAAAAGTTAAAATATCATGTTGGTTATTAACTTGAGAATAAAAGTTTGTTAGCTAAATATACCATAATGATTATTTTATGTATTTTTGTATAATAAGTAAAAAAAATTTATAAGAATTGTTTAAAATAAGAGTTTTTTACTCTACCTTCTTCATTTTAAAATAAACAGATTTTGATTATTAAAACAATTTCTATATTGTTTCGAATCAAACATCATTTTGTTTGCTTTATTATTTTTGTAAAAAGAAAAAAAAAATCGAATAAAGGGTTATAATTTAGTCACTAAGCGTATGGTTGATTATGAAATTTTTAAACTGCTTATAAATTTATATTTTTGTACCTAATAAAATTCCAACCTCTGTACGAATGAAAACATAGACAATAAAATAAAATTTATCTTTGTAAGTTATTATTAGGGGGCCCGCAATTATGCAAAAATTATGAAAATAAAAGTGGATTTATGCAAATTATGCAAAAAATTGAAACAGAAATTATGCAATTATGAAAGAAAATTTTTCCTAAATTTCACCATTTTTAATCCTCTTCCTCCTTGATTTCTTTCAACCCGAATTTTTGTTGTATTAAGATATGAAATAAGACTCAAAATTTTCTGCTGCGAAATTTCTATCAACCCTCAACATTCTTTTAAGCATTGAAAAGCTGTTTCTACTGCTATAGAAGTTGAAGGGCAATTTAATAGATAAATATATATTGATGGGTCAATTTATGTATTTTTTAACTTACAAATATCTTTTATGTCTCCTTCTTGAAGTCTCTTTGCAATATAACTTGACAAGTCTATTGTGTCAAGTTCAAATCTTATTTCAACTAGTTTTTTAAAGGCATTATTTAACAGTCATTCTCCACTTTCTTATTCATCCATAATGCAAATTAAATTCTTAATTGAATAATTTATCTCAACTAAATCATCAAAAATTTTTAGGAAAAAGCATGAAAGTTTGCCATTCCTTATTAAAGATCCAATTTCTTCCATATTTTCTACTATATTCCATATTATAACCAAATTTTTTAAATAGAATATAGCTGCACGAAGTCAACTACTCCATCTAGTCACAACAACATCTCGTATTTAACCAATTTGTTCGTAAAGGCGTCCATTCTGTGCATTTTTAACAGTTATTGCTTTCATAGAACTAATTAAATTATCAGCTCTGTAATAATGCCCTAAAATCTGCATCGAACAATTATGTACAAAATAGGCCATACATATTATATGAAACAAGTTAAAAATCTTTTATAAAAAAGGGTCCCAGCCTTCTTCATATATCTTGCTACATCAGTAATAAAGAGGATCATGTTAGAATATTAAATTTCATATTCTATCAGGCATTCCATAATTTTTTCTGATGCTATTGTGGAATTTATACTGAACTCTATTAAAAAACCTTCAATAAAAATATTTTTTTTGGATTTTTAATGGATGCAGCCATGATTTTAAGATATTTTTTCTGATTTATGCATGATTCGTCCGCTACTATGAAAATTTTCTTGTTTTAAAAAATTTTTTTCAGGTTTTCTTGCATATTCTTTGAGTATTTGTCTAGAATATAAGTTCTTATTGTGGTCTCAGATGGCAGTTTGAATCCAATTCGATCGAAAAAATAAATTAAATCAGGATTTTTAAGCTTCTTTAATGGGATATCACATGAGGTTAGTTCTCGAGTGATATTTTCTAAAAAATAACTTTTTAGGCTCTTAAGGAATGTTTAGGAATCATTTTTATTATCTTTAACTCGTTTTTTGTTCCATCTATGTGTTTTTTAGATTTTATATGGCTATCTACAACAGATTTTCGATCAGTATTCACCTCTACTGAGCATATATTACAATAAATATTACAATTCACAGATAGTGTGAATTCGTCCATATGCTGTTGAATATATTTTTTGACTTTCCGTTCTTTTTAATAATTTAGGATGGTTTTAATAGTTTAATGATTTTGCATAATTTTGGATAATTTATTATTCAGACAAAATAAAAATTATGCAATTTTCAAATTTCAGTCCCCTAAGCATCATTTATTGCTTCTTATGGATCCTTTTATATATTATCTAATATATTTTATATTTTAAAAATTTTTTAACATTTATTTAATTATATTTTAATTTTAACATTTATTTAATTTACTTTTTATTTTTTTCGATATTTTCATGGGTCACGCTTACTAGTTTTATCTTTATTTTCAAATTTTTTTCTCTTAATATATTATCTAATCTACTCTCTTAACTAACAAATAAAAATGATAATGTTTATTTTGTATTTCAAAAAAATTTCTTCTCTGCATAATTCTTTTATTTCTCCTTAATATATTTTTATAATTTTATACCTTTTAAATCTTAAGAACATTAATAACATGTTTACATAAAGTAATTAATAAATTCTCTGATGATATTATCAAATGTCACTGCTCAATTATTTTAGTCAAATCTGAAAATCTCAATTTATGTAAAACATTTAATTCTTAGTAATTAAATTAAAACATACTACTAGTTCTAACAACATCGAAGAATCGATAAAAATTTATTAAAAAGATTAAAATTTATAAAATTCTTGAAATCATTTTACCTCTAATCTGTCCAACTGTGTATACTCAGGTAATTGAAAGATTATGCTTGGGAATTATCAAAAGTGTAATTGAGTAACCACAACACAACGGAATTTTAATGACTGTCTACATTTTTCAATTTTGTTTTTGTAGCTGCAATTTAGTTCCTTATAAAAGGAATAAAAATTGCTGGGTTTTTCGTTGTAAAGCATAAAAAATATAAAAGTGTGAGAGAAAATTCCATCTTTTTGGATCATATGAATTTTGTTTCAAAACAGGATTAAAATTTTTGTGGAAATGGATACTTGCACAGACAGATGTGGACATACGTCAAGAAATTGATGTTCATCAAAAAGTCTTAATTCACTTTTTTGATGATCTAACAATACCTTCTGTTTAATATTTCAAATTTAATCCAATTACACTCAGTGGAACGGTTGTTATATGTCAAATAGATAAAATTCTATTTAGGCATAAACCCAAGTACTATCAAGGTAGGGCAACAGAGTCTGAAATATGGGTATTTGGTATCGCCGAAACTTTGTTTTGCCCATCTAACATCTTTCTTACAATTGTACCTGATAGAAGTGCGTAAACACTTTTACCTTTTATTCAAAGTGTTTGCCAACCAGGTACAATTCTACACAGCGATTAATGGACAGCATATAGAAATATTGCCTCTATGCGATTTAAAAATATGACAGTCAATCACAGCTTTTTTTTTGTTGGGCCAGGTTGAAGCAGATAATAAAAAAGAATAGGGTGTTCTTGGTGAAAAATTAATGTTGTATTTGAATGAATGGATGTGGAAAACAAAGGTTCTTAATAACGACTGGCATGAATTTTTAAATTCAATTAAAATTTAATTTAAAAGTATTTTATTTATTTATTGTGTATATTTTATTTAATATTTTATCACAGGTTCCGTATAATTTTAACAGGTGGAAAAAAGCAATTGATTTGCCCAGGCAGAAAAAACGCAATTAATCCAAGATTCTTTTGATAATTTATTAAAAAATAACTTTACATGTTGATTCATATATTTTTTATAAGTATGATATAAATCAAATAAGAAAATTGGTTTTACAACCCTACTTTTATTTACATTCATTTTCTATTAAAAGTTTTAAATCTATTAATCCAATTCATATTTTATAAAATTTCATCTATATCAAATACCATTACTTTATATTTTTAAAACTTAAACTAAAAAAAATAACTCAAATACAAATAAAAATTAGATTATCTTTACACGTCAAAAAATTGAATGAAATATCAATTTCTTTCCATCTGTCTATTTTTAGTTTGGAAAGTAAATTTATTAAATAGTGGAGAGACTGTAATAGCTAATGTTCCTATTAACAAAATGGGTACAAACATATATTGAGTCTTGAGCATTTCGTCTTTACAGTAAAAATGAAATATAAATATCGATGATACAGTCTAATATAATTATTTAATATACTTGTATTGTATAGGTACTGCCAACAATTACAGGAGATGTCAACTTTGCGCAATAATTCAATACTGTGAAAACTATAATAGATATTCCTACTCCTCCAAATAAAATGGGTATTAAGACTAATGGGTCCCATTTGAAATTTGAATAATTAAATACATATGAAAATGACTGGATTATTATTGCAAATAAAGGCCCATAAAAAGATAATAAGAAATTTATTGAATATTTCTTGTCATAAAGTGAATTGTTTTCTTCCATATAAAAATACTTGACTTGTAAGACTAAAGTTAAAGAGTAAATAAAGCTATTAATTATTCCTAAAATTGATGCTAAATTTAATTATATTATTTTTACCAAATATTAAGAAACTATAGTATTTGGATGTTGAATGTGTTACGTTTAATACTGCAATAGTTACAAATCCTGTAAAAGAAATGACAACCCCAATGATTCGAATGATGAACCCTATGTTTTTTAAATCAAATTTTTCTATTTTGAATATTATAGATAAACACGATGACGTTATAGGAACAATTTCGTTCATAATAATAATATATGAAGCGAAAGTTAATGAATATAGATACAAGTTGATAAAAGGACTAATAACATTAATGAAAATTCCACAAAAAAAGAATAGTATAATATACCTATATATATTATTTAAAAATTACTTTAGTTTTATTTTGAACGGGTTGACAGTTTCATCAAAAATTATTGTTAAAATAAAGGAACATACAATGTTACAAACATTTCTGAAAATAATTATAAAATTCAAATCCATATTTCGTCCTTTTACTAATATAAATGCCATGAAATTATAGATAGTAAATATAAATTGAATTGTAGTCAATAATAATACAACTAGAATTAATTCCTTCCAACTATTTATAAGTTTTTCTTGGTTTAGGCATTCTTCTTGTTCTTGAGAAACTACTGTCTCGAAAACATCATCTTCAATATAAGACATTTTATTAAATTTTAAGATCACTTCTATAGTAATTTATAATTAAAATTTTTAGCTGGAAAATTTAAGTATATAAACAAGTTTATAATACTTTTATAAAAAGATTAATTAAAAGTTCCTAAATTGATATGAATGATAATAAAATCCTTTCATTTGTCAAATAAATGATTTTTTTTTAATTTCTTCTAAATAATAATTATAATTAGTTTACAAAATCATACCATACATTTATATTTAAGTGTGAAAATTTAGTAGAATATTTAATGAATAAATTCATATATTTGTTGAAAAACACGTATAAATCAGGAATTTGAAAAATTGTTTAATAACATTTCTATACGAATTTAATGAAAAACTATACAAGGAATTTAAGTTTAAATTATTTTCAATCATTTCGGATTATAATAAAAATGTTGGAAGTAGCAAAGTTACTACTAATTAAATTATAATTTATAAACAGAAGGGGATAAAATATTCTTATAGAATGAGTTAATTTTATTTTGTTAGAAACCTTCGATTTATTAAAAAAATGTCATCAGATTAAATGTTATATTATAAACTCGCTAATTATTATTTTATAGTTTGAATCAAATTTACAAAAACATTAACTGAAATAAGTGCTTACTGTTTTTAAATTTCCAACGTTTACTACAAATATTTATAAAAATAATGAATTAGTGATTTTTAATGATTCTAAGAGTTTAAAATATTAAGTTTTAAATTACATTCATTATCCTTTGGAGGGAACAACGATTTCAAATCTTTATAAATATAATTGTGCTTAACATATCTATAACGATAGTTGTGGTTACTTTGTAATATTAAATAATAGAAAATCAAATTTAATTTTCAGAGGATTCAATATATGATATTTTTTATAACAAACATTTATTATTCTACATAATTATCTTAATTTAGAATAAATTTAATTATTGGGTTGTTGGTAAAGCAAACGGACTTGATAATATATTCAATTTTTCTTTGAATATTAATAGATTAATTACAATATTTATGGAAGAAAATATTATTTTTGTAAAAAATTATAAATGTGATTTGAATTATAAATAATACAATTGTTTTTATAAATAAAAATTTAAATTAGAAAAAAAATTATTATTAAATATATAACAAGCTTTACACTTTATTTAATTGGAAAATTACTTGATATTATTATAATAACAAAAAGAAGTTAAGTGGGATATTTTTAGATAATGGTATTGTTAAAAAATTAGATTCCTGCTTATTCTACATTAAAAAAATAAGAATTACTGACAAGTTACATGCGAGAATAAATCAAAAACAAAATTCATATATTTAGTTGTCAATGACTAATAAAAAGGTCTTGAATTATTATATAATTAAATATTGAAAAAATTAAAAAAGAACACCTTTTTTGTGTTTAATTTATAAAAAAGCACTTTTAATATTTTATATATCTAAAATACCATCAAAATATATAAAAAATTAAAAAAAGTGCTATTTTTGAAATTTAACCCAAAAAAGTGTTATTTTAAAAATTTAACCAAAAAAGTGCTATGAATGAAATTTAAAACAAAAAAGTGCTATTTATGAAATTTAAAACAAAAAACTTCAATTTTTAAATTTAAAAACAAAAGTTCTATTTTTCAAGTTCAAAAAAAGTGCTATTTTTGAAATTTAAACCAAAAAAGTTATATATTTAAATTGTTCCTTTAATAATATAAATATTTTAATCAGAGTTTAAAGATTTTAAATAGATATGACATATAACAGAATTAATAGTTCAACAATATAGATTTCAAAGTTAAAAATTTAAATAAATTATTTGCCTAAGCAAAACTACAAAAAAGTACATATTACGATTGAAATCTTGTTCTTTAACTGCTTTATACTAAATAAATGGAGTTTACTAACAAGTTAATATGTATTTATTTCATTAAGTTTAAAATAAGAAAAAATACTTGGACAATCTTACCGTCCTGAAAGTCTAAGTATGGTATAAAGGTTTAATTTCAAACAATAAAAGAGTTATCCATACGTTTGTAAAATCTTAGAATACCAAGTTTTAGAGTTATACCTTAATACAGTAAACCCCACGAAGTTTACACCCCTAAAGTGTACCACTTTTTTTTTAAAAAAATTTTTATGTTCATAAAATAAAAGTAAATCTTCCTTAAATAAGTTTTTTGGACCTTATAGGTTTTTTCCCAGCAAAAGCTTTTCGGTTTTTTTTCCCCCTAATCCAAAAATAATATAAAAAAAAGGGGTGACCCGATAAAACCGCGCCGACAAAATCGCGAAGTATGTTTTCCGACATAATCGCCCGACAAAATCGCGCTGCGATTTATATTTACCATTAGATTTACACGTACATATTATTATCTTAAATGAAAATTTATCTGTTACTTG
>CAKKLC010011037.1:5482-19784 GCA_918559645.1 Ceratonova shasta | reverse complement strand
TATGGGTCTGTTATATGCATCAACCTATTTAATATGCATGATAATTCCGATAAACGATATTGTAGAGAACAATTTGGAATAACTTATATTTGAATTTTAAGGTTTTTTTAGATCATATATTTTTTTTGGGTGTGATAAGTTGTAATGTAATAATTTTCCTAACTTACTAATGTTGTATTATTTGGAGAATAATGTTTTTTTGGGTAGTATATAAGTTATTGTTTGTGGATATATTGAATTTTAACAATAAAAAATAAAGTTTATTTCAGAACCCTGTGTCACATTTCATAATAATCACTTTCGGAGACCTTTTTGTTCATACACCGGATGGCCGAACGAACAGCTATGGGTCTGTGATATGCATCAACCTATTAATTATGCATGAGAATTCCGATAAACGATATTGTAGAGAACAATTCGGACTAACTTATATTTGAAGTTTAATATTTCTATAGATCATATGTAATGCTTTTTCGGATGTTATGGATTATAATGTAAAAATTTTGTTAACATAGTAGTGTTGTATTATTTGGAGAGTAATGTTATTTTGGGTAGTATATAAGTTATTGTTTGTGGATATATTGAATTTTAACAATACAAAATAAAGTTTCATCCAGAATCCTGTGTCGCATTTCATAATAATCACTTTCGGCGACAATTTTGTTCATACACAGGATGGACGAACGAACAGCTATGGGTCTATTATATGCATGGACCTATTAAATATGCATGATAATTCCGATAAACGATATTGTAGAGAACAATTTGGAATAACTTATATTTGAAGTTTAATATTTCTATAGATCATATGTAATGCTTTTGGATGTTATGGATTATAATGTAAAAATTTTGTTAACATAGTAGTGTTGTATTATTTGGAGAGTAATGTTATTTTGGGTAGTATATAAGTTATTGTTTGTGGATATATTGAATTTTAACAATACAAAATAAAGTTTCATCCAGAATCCTGTGTCGCATTTCATAATAATCACTTTCGGCGACAATTTTGTTCATACACAGGATGGACGAACGAACAGCTATGGGTCTATTATATGCATGGACCTATTAAATATGCATGATAATTCCGATAAACGATATTGTAGAGAACAATTTGGAATAACTTATATTTGGATTTTAAGGTTTTTTTAGATCATATATTTTTTTTGGATGTTATGGATTATAATGTAAAAATTTTGTTAACATAGTAGTGTTGTATTATTTGGAGAGTAATGTTCTTTTGGGTAGTATATAAGTTGTATGTTGTAAATATATTGAATTTTAACAAAAAAAAATAAAGTTTCTTTCAGAATCCTGTGTCGCATTTCATAATAATCACTTTCGGCGACCTTTTTGTTCATACACCGGATGGCCGAACGAACAGCTATGGGTCTGTGATATGCATCAACCTATTTAATATGCATGATAATTCCGATAAATGATATTGTAGAGAACAATTCGGACTAACTTATATTTGAAGTTTAATATTTCTATAGATCATATGTAATGCTTTTGGATGTTATGGATTATAATGTAACAATTTTTCTAACTTATTAGTAGTCTTGAGTTTAATTTGGAAAGTAATGTTCTTTTGGGTAGTATATAAGTTATTGTTTGTGGATATATTGAATTTTAACAAAAAAAAATAAAGTTTCTTTCAGACCCCAGCGTTACATTCCATAATAATCACTTCCGGCGACCTTTTTGGTCATACACCACCTTAATTACGAAAATTATAAAGCAAAAGTGCAATTTTTTCCGAGTTTTAACAAAGCGATAGAAACTCCCAAATAACATCATAAAACATTAAGAATTATATTTTACAACCAACAGAAAATCATAATTTTTTGCGAACTCAAAATGCTTATTATTAAATTTCCTGTTAAAGATACTATATCATAATTTTTGATTTAAAAAAATAAAATAATCCATTAATATTTTTAATTAAACTAATACTTTGTGTTTGTAACAAATGGATACTTGGCATAATTTATTTTTTACAATTGGGACATATTTTTCTATAAATTTTAAACTCTATTTACTCAATTTTGTCAAAACAGTAGCCATGCATTTCAATATGGCAATATTTACATCTCTTAACCTATTTTTAATTTATTAAAATTTACCAAAATTATAACTTCATTACACAAATAGCATACTTTTACATTTTTATATTTTCTTCTTAATATCCCGTTTTTTAACTCGACCAAAGCCCGATCTCCTAATGTGTATCCATATTCAAACTTTTCTTATAACTAGTTTACTTTTTTTATAAACTTGTTTTGGATAAACTCTTCAATTATTCCCTAAATCTAATTATTAATACACTTTTTCTTCTTCATCTTCTTCCAAAACTATTATACCATCACTGTTTAATATTTTCTGTAATATTTTTTCAAACAAAATGCTATGACATAAGTCTGGAATTTCTTCCGTGTTTTCGCAAACACTCAATACCGCATAAATTATAGATCCGTCTGAATCTGAAAATGTGCTATTTATAGACAAATCGAAAATTTCTAGATTTTTGTTTATCCGTTTTATTGATTCGTTTAATCCTTCGAAATTTGTTGAAAAATCTATATATATTAAAAACTGTTTAATTAATGAATAATTTCTTTTTAAAATCCAGGTTTAAAATTGATATTATTTGATTATTAATTATTTACCTACAACGGTATCATCTTTCACACAACAAGAGTTATAAAAATGATTAAGCGCTTCGATAGAAGTAGATTTTTCTACCAAAAGAAACTGGATTAACATTTTGTCTGAAACTATATTATCTTCCATTTTGTTTTTGATTAATTGGTGGGAATTATATATATTCGCACGCGCATAGATATAAATATGGTGGAAACAGATATAGCTGTTCATCCTTTGTTGGAAAAGGGTGTTTGGAATCAAACGAAGAAATTTATAAATATTATGACTAGTTTTGAAGAAGTTGTTTTGGATTATGAGAAAGATTCAAATTTTCAAACGGTTGCTGATAAAATGAAGATTCACATATTTGATAAAGTTAAATTTGAATTTTTCGAACCTTTTATAAACCTGATTCCAAAGTTGATTCAGTATGGTCACGAATCCCAGAGTTATGATAAAATGTTTGAAGTTCCACTTCACTTAGTATCCACAGTTGGGATTTTGAATCAACAACTTGGGTTAGATCAGGCTTTTGCTTTGGAACTGGCTCTTGTTGCGGAGCAGAGTAGTAAACTATACCCAGAATATTCAATTTTGTTAATCTGTTTATTTTTTTACTTTGATACTACCATTTTGATACTAAAAGGCATGAATAGTGCTCTAAAGTTGTCACAGAAACATGAAGTTATAAAGGCATTATTTGATGAAGCTAAAAAGAGCCCCATTATATGTCTCAAAGAGTCTCTAGAGAATGTTTTTATGAAAACAATTGATGTTATACAGCAAAAGTTTCAACAACTAGGAATAGTTAAGATTTTTTATCAACAATTTACTATTTTCGAGAATAAAGAAGAAAGGGTTTTGAACTTTTTCGAATTTGTATTAAACAAAGTGGCTCAAACTGAAGCTAATGCTGAAATTTTTGTCAAGTATAGAAATAAGATAAACGAATTGATTTTGGATGAACAGAAATGTTTTTGTCAGTTAATGTTTACTTTTTCTGAGATTGTTGAAAGCAGCTTGGATTCTGTTAAATTTGCTTTGAATCTATATCAGCTATGGTTAGAAAACTATTGTAATAGTGGAGGTACTTGGGAAACTTTTTTGAATTCTTCCAATCAGTATTCACACCTGTATGCATCATTGCTGTATTCTTTATACATTCAAGTTACCAAGGAGAGGTTTTCCAAGCAAGAAGATAACATTTATGAATATATTGATGAGTTTTGTTATGAAAAAGATGAGCACATATACATTCAGCCAGAGGTCTCATCTATGTTATTTTTAATGATTTTAAGACGAAAAAAGGAAAAATTTAACAATTCTAATGTTAAAAACAAGCAAATTGAAAATTCTTTAGAGAAATGTTTATGTTTGGGTTCTTTGAATGTTTTGACTCAGTTTTCGCGGACTTTTTACAAAACTTATCACAACAAAGAGTTTTACTTGATTATGGATGATGTTTTTAAAGTTTTTATATCTAATTTTCCACTGTTGGTTGATAAAATGTGGTCAGATAGCTTTGATCATAGGAATTATCCATTATATTGTAAAGAGAATGAAAATTGTAAGGTGTTAAAGTTTTTTCTAACATTGTTTTACGGTGTATATAAATATTTATCCAAGTTTGATGATTATCAAAAATTATTGGAGGTATATTGGGTTAATATCAACGGAGAATTGTCAAATTTAACCTTTAATCAAAAGTTTTTATTACGATTATATAGAAAGATGGATAGCATAGAATCTTTGAAATTATGCGGGAAATCTTTAGTTGCATTAGTTGGTAAAAATGATATGACATGTTTGTGTTGTCTTGCATTAATGAACAAAAAATATTTGGAAGAATCAAGCTCTGGTCAAAATTTTAATGCTTTTTTTATTGAGAATTTGCATAAACACGCTATAAATTTGTATACTGATATTGGAGACAGTTTGTCAATATTAAAACAAGGTGAAATTTTGGTTAAAAACTCAAAGGATCCATTATCTAATTCTCCATATTCATCATATGAAGTTACTCAAGGTTATTTTATAATTAGAATAATGAATAAGATATTGAAACGGCAAAATGTTAAGGATGCATATTATAAAGAATGTTACAAGCCTAATGAAATGTTTCGAATATACTTTTCTTTATTTTTTGTTCATTATAATATAAAGTCGAGGACAGAAATATTAAAAGCAATAAACAATCATGAAGAAGTTTTCTTAAAGGATGATTTATCAACTTTTTATTTTTTTTCTAGTAGTCCAAACGCTTCCGTATTTTTTTTAAATTCATTGGAAGTTGAATTAAATTATAATAATGGAAATAAAATTTTGTCATTTATATTGGAAATGATGAAAATGTTATATTCTAATGTAATTTTATGTACCAATTTATATTATTCAGAAATTGATGATATATGTCATTTTACATCATTTTATGAATTGTTTATAAATAAAATATTTATTAATTTTCAATCAATGGAAAGTATATTTAATTCATCAATAAATAAGGTATATACATATTTTATTTACTATAAAGATACTCTTGTTTTCTATTTATTTGTTTACTATAATATTAATTTTAACTATAAAAATTTACTTGTTTTCTATTTATTTGTAAATTAGAATATTTATTTTTGTATAGGTAGGATTTTATATAATACTTATAATATTAAATTTTACTAAAAAAATGTACTTGTTTTCTATTTATTTTTAAATTAGAATATTTATTTTTGTATAGTTAGTATTTTATATAATACTTGTTACATACATTTTAACTATAAAAATGTACTTGTTTTCTATTTATTTGTAAATTAGAATATTAATTTTTGTATAGTTAGTATTTTATATAATACTTGTTACATACATTTTAACTATAAAAATTTACTTGTTTTCTATTTATTTGTAAATTAGAATATTTATTTTTGTATAGTTAGTATTTTATATAATACTTGTTACATACATTTTAACTATAAAAATTTACTTTTTTTCTATTTATTTTTAAATTAGAATATTTATTTTTGTATAGTTAGTATTTTATATAATACTTGTTACATACATTTTAATTATACATTAAATCTTTACTATCAAAATGTACTTTTTTTCCATTAATTTGGAAACTAGGATATAAATTTTTATTAGAGTTAATATTTTATATAATACTGTAATGATACTTGTTACATAAATTTTTCTGTAAAGATACTCTTTTTTCAATTTACTTGGAAAAAATAATATAAATTTTTATAGAATATTTTACATAATACTATAATCACACTCGGTTACATAAATTTTACCGATACATTATATAAATATAAAAATTAATTTTATATTATATTATATTATATTATTTTATATTAGTTCCAGATATTTTTTATTTAAATCAAACTATTCTATAAAAAAATTTTCGCGTTGAATTAATAATTTTTAATATGTAACTTACTTTTATTCTAAAAAAATTAATTTAATAATATTTTTATAGAAAATCAAAATTTATCATATTATGATAGAAATTTTAAAAACATTACTAATCAACACACAACTTGATATGGATGTTTTTAATGCATTATCATTTAAAAACCTCCAAGATAACCCATATGCTTCAATATCATTAATTTCAAAAAATTCAATTTGTGTCACAACCATGTCATATATCAAAACTATTTTTATGCTTTTATCTGATAACTTTGTTTGTCAAACATTTTGCAAAATCTTTGTACAATCTATGTTTTACAACATTGTTATGACTAATTATAAAACTGTTGAATCAGCAACTATGATAATTGTTTATATGGTTAATTTTGAAAATAATATTTTGCCAAAAGTCCACTCATACAACATTTCTGCTTGCCCGTATCCTTTTATGTCCACACTACTTGTTTTAGCAAGAAATCGGAACATTGATGTACTATCTGCTTTATTTAAAATTATATGCTTGAATGAAATTAGCAGTTTCACTGTAAAATGTTGCTGGAAACTTTTCAGTATGCCTAGCTATTTAATGGAGTCAACTCAAACTCATCTACTTTCTGTTCTGAATCAAGACGCTTCCTTTAAAAATTTGTTAGTAAAGAGTGTCCTTAAACTACTTTTAATCTCTGTTGAAGTTGATAATGTTACAAATAATGAATTTTTTAACTTAAATAACGAAAAAATGATGGCTTTTTTTGACAGTGATGTTTTATTTGGAGATGGAAGTGAGTTTATTATTAGCAGTCTTATTTTGAATTTTCTTATCACATGTATATCGACTCATCATAAATGGTCTATTGGTCATATATTATTGTATAATGTTATGACTCTTCATGATTTACAATACTTCTTTATACCTACTAAACGACTTGTTAATAGTAATCCAGACACAAACTATTTGGATTTTGATTATGATTTATCGGATTCAACAAGATTACTAGAAAGTAGTCCTATATTATCATTCTTAATTGAAAAAGTTAATGACAACTATGATAGGTTTGTTACTAATATGTCTTCATTTCCTAACAAAAACGATTTATTGATTTTAAAAATATTATACATTAATGTTATGAATCCAATATTTGGGGAATACTTAATTGTTATTTTGAGACGTTATCAACATGTTTATTTTATTCAAAGAACAAATGTGGAAACAAAATCTACCCCTACAACATCATCTATATGTCTAACTTTGATAAATAGATTAGCAGACTTGCCAAAGAATGATAGTACTGCCATGCTTTTAAGAGAATACTTATTAACCGCAATGGGACTTATTTACTATGATTTTTATTATGCATTAAAAAAACAAGAATTTAATAGAACTAAAGAAATTATAAATATCTTTTTCCTCTCAAAAAGTAGTATATTTTTAGAAATGTTGCAAATTTATCCTTTTGAATCATATGCTATCCCAACACTAGAGAACCAGCTTAAATGCATTCCATCTCAGAGTGTAGTAGAAATTATAAATGATTGCGAAAAATTTAAGTTTTTTAACAAAAATTCAAGCTACGTATACTATTTTAAAAATAATCACTACGATCAGAAAATTAATGAGGAGGATCATAGCTTTAATAACATGATTGAAACTCTTTCTCTTTTAAATGAAAAGCATTTGATTGAGTTATTGAATAAATGGTCAGAAAACGCAGTAGGATCAGATTCACAGGAAAAAAAGGATGATATTTACCATATTCTACAATGGGTATTTAATTGTAACTTTACCTGCTTTATGGAATTTTTCAGAGCTTGTCATTTCAAAATGCTTTTATCTTTCATCAATGAAACAACCTTGACCTTACAGAGATGTTCTTTTAGTGTAGATGACATGTGTCGATTTTCCAAGTTTGTTCATAACCTGACAAATTTTGTTCTTGACGCAATTTCAAAAAATGTTTTTAACGTTAGTTCTGAAATCCTATGCATAATTGCAAGAATATTGTTCCAATTATCAAAATTTTTGTTATACTTTTCTCAAAATTTTAAAGTTTTTATTTTAAATTCTCCTGGAGAGGCGTATAACCCTTATACGATAACAAAACTATACAAAATTTGCTTCTTTATAATTCAAGCCAGAGAGACCCTTATTGTTTTTCCTCTAAAGCGTCTCAACAATGAAATCGCTGATTTTTTTGGTAAAAATGATAAAGGGAATATTTCTAAAGAAAATGAATTTTTTGATAACTTGATAACTACAATCACATATGGGACGCTTTTGACCCTAAATGAGATATACAGCAATTTCATAAATGTTTCTAGAGAAAAAGAGCACGGCAATCCTAATTCAGAACAAGAATCTTTATCACATATATACCGCAATCTGCTAGCAGAGACAATAGGTAAAAATGGAAAACAATGCTCAAGCATCATATTCAACGATGTTTTTTATGGAAAGACTACTCAGATTCGTTTGTTATCTCTTAGCTTTGTAGCTTGTGCTTTGATTGACGATGTCAAGTACCATTCTTGGCTGTTTCTAGTGAGCAACAGTTGTAAACTATCTACTGATTCCTTGTTAAATTACATTAGCAATGAACAACACAAAAAAATGCTTATTCGAAGTATCTTGTCTGAAAGCGAAGACGAACAACTAGAAGAATCTTTACTAACTCCAATTCATAATCCAACTAACTCTAAAAAGCAAACATTTTATATGCATTTGGCAATTTTGCGATTTTTCAAAGCATATACTTCGACACATATGGGAATGAACAACTTTTTATTTAGAAACTCGTTCATTTCATTCCTGAACAAATGTTGTTTTACTGACTACTATCAGAATTTACAAGGCAAAGATTCCAATCCAACAAGTTATTACATGCTAATATATTCCTATTTTGAAGTACTAGAAAACGTTATGAATCATCTACTAAGCGATCACAAAAACCTTCTAGCCCAGTATAGTACTGCAGTTGTTGAAATTTGCAACTTTTTAGAAACTAAAGGAGATTTGATTTGTCGAATAATTTCAAGTTTAAGCCCAAATTTAAACAAAGAAAGAGTGTTGTATGTTCAAGTGGTCGAATTATTACTTCGCTTATTGATAAAAGGAGAAGAATTGAATGATTACATTCCTACAAAAAAATTAGAAGAAAAAGTTAGATTTAAGTCATTTAAATTAAAGGAAGTCATGATTTATTTATTGCGTGACATCACTGCGTTGATTCTCAAGATGGATGTAACCTCTAAAGACATTTGGATGGATTTGCAATTTGATACGCTAATATATATAGAACACTTGTTCAATGTTTCGGGCATGATAATTAAATTCTTTGTGATTTATTACCAGAAAAGTATTAAAAGTCAAACTGGGCTTTCAAATCTAGTTGTATTTCCAAAGGAATTTTTTGTCCTTAGTCCAATACTTCAAGAGACATCCAATATGCCCAATTATAATGAAGATCTGGATAGATATTTTGCTAAAGCTCATACCTTTGGTCACTATCCAGTATTTACCGATACGGTCGGTATAGAGTTGATATTAAAATTGATAAAAATCAATCTTTATGTTTTTAAGGATTTGATTGATGTTATTGCTAACTTGACTGAATTGATTACTAAGGAGGACTTGTGGTATGATAACTTGCAGCTGATTATTAAAATAATATCTCTTCACAATATCCAGCATATTGACATACTCAACATTGACCAAGAACACCAGCATATGCTTTTTAAAAATTGCTTAAACCAGATGCATAGCGTTACAGTATCGATTTACTTGCAAGCTAATGATAATATAGAGAGGCTTTCGTATGTACTTTGGGTTAATGATGTTTACTACTTTCAGTATATGAAGATGTTGACAGTAATAGATTTGAATATCATCAAAAATTTAAAAATTCAAATGAAAAAGATGGTTATGGAGATGAAGGAAATGGTCCAGCAAAACAAAATACATGATGATGTAACCAAATGCCACTTTGTAAATCATGTTATTAGTAAAATAATCGGATTAGTATAATGTGATTATGTTATTGATTGTGTAAATAGTTTGTGTTCAAATAATATCATTAAGTCTTAATTATGCTACTTTTTAGTTACTTATTGTTTATTTATACCATTAATTGTATGGTAATTTCATTATTGTGCATATTAAAAAGGTAAGCATAAAGTATCAAGAAAAATGTATGTGAATAGTAAATTTTACTATTATTGTTCTATTATAACAATTCTGGTATAAGTTATCTGTTAAGACAAATTTTCATAATTTAATAATACGAAATACTTAAAAAGGTTGTTGAAAGGTAAATTTTACATTTAAGAGTGTATTTTAGTATTAAAATAAGTGTTTTAGTTATTTTGTACATAAGATAACATTGAATACATTATAAAGTTGTTTTTTTTTCTAATTTATAGGCATTTAAATTTTGTATAGCATTCTAAGCCTCATTTTTAAGGTATGACAAGAAAATAATAGTTATATTGTTGTGTATAGAGAAAAAAATAATGTATGAACTAGTTTTTTTAAAGATTATGGATAGATATAATAATGAGATGAATTTTTCAAATATCAGTCATGAATTATGGTTTGATTGAATCCTACATACATATTAAAAACTATTTGACTTAGAAATCATTTGAGATGAATATTTTGTTGGGTCATTTTATTTGGAAAATATTCCCTCAAAAGATAAATCTAAAGAAAAAATGGAAAATAATGTTTTGTTGTTGGTTCTGAATGGAGATATTTTTAGATTTGATTATAAATGAAAAAACTAGTTTAAATTATATGCCAATAAATTCTATCTAGTCTTACTAATATTTTTTACCATTTTACTCTATTTATTAAGTGACTGATTTAAAATGAAAACAATAATTAATCACTATATAAAATTAGTTAATTTAATACATACAAATGCACGTATTAAAATAATGAAAAACTAGCTATCTACAGGTATCTTGTAAAAATAAAACATATTATGTGTTTGTGAATAATATAAAAAGATGGATCAGAATTAAACTATTTAAATAAAAATATCTGTGAACCCTAAAATAACTTGAAATTATACAACGTTGATAGAACCTAAGATTATGGTAGAAGTAGAAATTCAGATCGCTTTTCTAAGACAACTTACAATTTTAAAAAGATTTATGTTATGTACACACTGTTTGACTCGGATGGGGAGATAAAATGTAACAAAATAAAACACCAGAAAGTTTTTTTAATGTTTTAATAGCCAATGCCCGAGATTAAAAAATACAAAAAACATACGAAGTGAACGAATTTTGGAGTCTTAATTATCGTTGAAGGAGGTTTTAAAGATTTTCTTTAAAATTTTCGCAGCAAATATAATGCTTATACGATTTTAACGAGCTGGACTGTGGCTAAAATTCTTTGAATAATATATACTCGACATTAAGAGCTTTCTGCAAAAGAATCCATGTTAAAAAACCAATTCTTCAATAAGGATAAAGTTGCATTGTTAATTTCAATGAATCATTGTTCAATCACAAACCGAAATACCATCGAAGCAGGGCTACTAACAACGAATTCTGGATTCTCAGTATATGTGACACCAGATTTGTTTCTACAAGAGGAGTAATGAAGTTCGTTGATGCCAGATATGCGGAAACGCTACCATCTAAAATCGAAGAAGTAGTTCGGGAAAACTCCACCGGTCATTCAGATGGTTGGAAAGCCTATAATAGGGTACAAAATTTAAACCTAACTCATGGAGTTGTTAATCATCGTTTGCATTTTTAGAACCAATTACTGGTGTTCATAGGCAATTCATTGAATTGTTTTGGAATAAACAAAAATTAAAGCAGAAGAAAAAGAAAGGAATAGATGGAAATGTTATTGAGGAATATCTTTTTTCTTTTATATGGTGGGATAATGTTTGTATGAAGAATTTTTAAGAAGTGATTAACTTAATAAAAAGGTATTTTTAATAATTGAGTTTTTCTAAATTTTTATTTTCCATATATTTTATAAAAATTTGAATGGGGGAAATCTTAATTCTGATATTTTTGGCGGGAAATTTTAATTCTGACTCAAAAAAATTCTTATGATATTTATAAGGAAAATTTACTATAAAAATAAATTAATGTTAATTAATAATTTTTTGAACAACATTTTTATGATTTAATTTATTCGTTTTCATTTATTTCTGTGTACTGTTATTTATTTTATTATTTATTAAGTTAAAATGTTTGTTATTACTTCTAAAAAAATTAAACTAATTTTAAATTGGTTTGATTAACTATTCTCCAAATTAATTAAATCATTAAAAAGAAATCAATTATAATTTTTATTTTAATAAGATCTATAGTATTATCCTAAAAACAAGTTTATATCATATCCTTTAAATACAATTTCTTTTTATGTGGTATCCCAAAATCGGTATTTTGTATTTAATTATATTTTTAACATTTGATACATAATATTATATATATTAAATGGAAAAATTTGTTCCTAGTTTAACAAAATACCAACTGTATTATACCTTTTAGTGTTAATACTAAAGAAAATTGAAAATGACAATAATCTTCCGTTATATAAATATACTTGATCGATATATATATGTTCAATAATGGATATCAAAAATTTAGCAGAATTATTTTTTATATAATTTAAATAAATCATTTATAGGTTTAAAAGATGTCAGAAAGGTAATATACATCATAATCTGTTGTGTGAACAAGAATAATTTAGGTTTATATTTAGACATTCTTTTGTCAATATTTGCTATTAATTCATAGTTACTCAGCATTATTGGAAAAAGGATAATATTTTTTTTACAAATTGTTATTTCAGCATAAAAATCAAAAAGAATCTTTTGTTTTTTTTTCAATTTATAATTTAGTGTTTAATATGTTTAGTAATAACTTATGTAACATATTTTATTTGCTTTAAGAAAACTTGATAATATTCTAAAATAAATCTATACTTTTTTTAATTTAATTTTTAAATTTTTTTTAAATTATATTATCATACGGACATTTTATGATCCTTATTTTTATAAAAATTACAAATTTCTTTATATAATAATAATTAATGTAATTAAAGATTTCCATAAAATATGAAAACTATTCACAAAATATATAATATATAATTGAGATTCATATAAAGTTCTAAAGCTTACAGTTATTATTTTTAAAAATTAAAGATTCAAGTAAAATTTGTTTTTCTACCATGAAAACAATTTATTTAATTTTATGTAACTATTATTACTATTCATGTGATAACCTTTAAGTCATTTAAATTATTTAAAATATTATATTTAAGAGTTGTACAATGAAAGAATATTATTAAAGTACACTGAACACTTTAAACCCGGTTTTTTTTAATTATTTTATTAATTAACATTATAAAAATTACAAAATTTTTACTTAGAAAAACTAACGCCATCAGTTAGAACAAAAATTTTAAATTATTTTATCCCGTATAATTTTTTTACTAAATAATTTTATTTATCATACTTGAATATAAAAATGGAAAAGAATTAAAATCAAAATTTATTAAAACATTAAATATTTTATTATAAAATTAATTAAATAAGTAAATATTTGATTTAACGTTAATAAATCATTTTTGTAACTGAAATCTTAAATTGATGAATGACCTGTAGTATAATCTTTAATTAATTAATTACGTATTAAAAATTTGACAAAATTTGCTTATAATATTTAATTTACTCTATACTATATTGAGTAAGCCAATATAATAAGTCTGTTTATAGTAAACATTATTTTCCAAAATGTTATTTTGGAATAATATTCGTGAACTTAAAAAATAAAATAATTATAATGGTGTTATAATTTTAAATTTACTATCAAAATGTAAAATTTCTTTAATTTAGAATCATTTCTTAAAATTTTTGATAACTTTCATCTAATTGTTTATATTTTTATAAATGAAAAATTAACATTTAATTTTGTATATTAGATTATAAGAATAAAATTTGTAATATTAATAAACTTTGATTTTTAATCCCTGAACACTAATGATTTCTGAATAATAAATGTGGTCTTCCAAGTGTTGTGATTTACTGATTAAATTCAGAGTGAAGTTTTGATAAAGATTAATTTGTAAACCTAAATATGAGGGTCGCTAGTCTATTATATTCGTGTATAAACGTATCAGATTATTTTAACTTGAATAATTTCAAAATAAATATTAATGAATTTTAATATTCAAAGTAAAAAATCAATAATTTTTTAAATTGAAAAATATATTGAATTACTCATATTTGAC
>CAKKLC010010980.1:8036-19136 GCA_918559645.1 Ceratonova shasta | reverse complement strand
TTTAACTTCCCTTTGGATACCTGATAAAATTACTATTCGAATTTTATATAATATTATTTTATATTTATTTATTTTCAATTTTATTTTAACCCATTTTAATAAAAAATTTCATTTTTGGCGGCGTGAAAAAACAGCAATTTTACACCTCCGGTGAAAAAAAATTATAGCCACTTGACTAAGTCCACTCAATCTGTATTAATTGGTTAAGAAAAAACGGCATTTTGTGGTAAAAATAATGTGGAGATACTGCACCAGTATAGTATTACTATTATAAGAGAAACTATTGAGATGGATGTATATGAGAAAATAGTTAATAAATAAGACGTAGATAATACGTCAATTAGTAAAAAAACATGGGAAGATATTTTAAAAGATTTTAGCAAACTCTATATTAGATTTCATGCCAGATTTGGGATAGAAGCCTGAGAATTGTTTGTTTATACTGTTTTATTGATAATTAAAATCTGGAACATGTAATATTTTACATAATTTCGTATTCAATTATTCATCTTGTTACCAATTGACTTTTAGGCTTATAAATTAAAAATAAAAGTAATCTGTAACTAACATTATAATTACCGGTAGTTGGAATTAATAAATAATATATATTTTGCAAGATGATACTGTTTTCATTAAAATGAATAAATAAAAATATTCAAAGTAACCCTAAAATCACGAATATAAGCTGCATTTTGTATAAACCGCATCCATTAATTTGAAATATAGTTCTACTTTTTTCTTACAAGTCGTGGCTTATATATAACATATAAGGGTATTCTGGTATCGTGTATAAGCCATACCGAACTTTTTTAAAATAAAATCCTTTTTATGTATAAATCGTGGCTAATATGCGACATTTAAAGATAAATTAAAATGTTGATAAAATATTTTTATGCGAAGAACAAATTAGGGAATTTAATTGATTAAAATCTTTATATAAATCATTTATTATTTTA
Organism: Ceratonova shasta; assembly: GCA_918559645.1. NCBI lineage: Eukaryota > Metazoa > Cnidaria > Myxozoa > Bivalvulida > Ceratomyxidae > Ceratonova > Ceratonova shasta. The sequence continues at coordinate 18,180 of CAKKLC010010980.1, read as the reverse complement.
AATTATATGCAAAATTGTATTATTTAATTGGAAACAGTAATTTATCATTTTTACACTTTACCATAAAAGTCTCATTTACAGTAAAAAAATAAAATTATCATTTGGTTCAAAATTAATGGAAGCCAAAAATAATAAATTTATAGAATTATAATTTATATTTGATTTTTTGAGTGTATTTATAAGAATTAATAATTAACTTAAAAAGGAGACTAAGATGAATAGAAAGATTCTAATTGGAAAGTTACTTAATAAGATTAGATGATAAAGATTTATGAAAAAATGAACATACGTTTAAATACAAAAATGGTGTTATTACATTCTATTATTAGTTTATTATTTTTTCGTGTCTATGAATTTACAGTAAGTTAATCAGATAAAATAATAAACATTTTTCATTAAAATTTTGAAATTATTTTGGTTATAATCAAGGATTAGAAAAGAAAAGTTGAATTTTGTTTCTTCAACAACAAATGACTAAATTATAAGGATTGATTTTTTGTCAATGATCGAAAATACAATTAAAAAAAAATTCATGAAAATTAATCTTAATGATATTCTCCTACATGGATGAAAGATAAATTCTTATTTCTAGGTTCTTAGGATATTTTAATTAATACATACACAAATTTATTTCCAGTAAACAAGTTTTGAACTTTTGAAGCAATAAATGTGAATTTAGCGTTATCAAAGTTATTCAAACTATAATTTAAGTTACCTACAAATTGATATTCAAAAATGATGTTCAATTTTAGTCAAACTATATATATATAGTCAAACTATTTTAATTTTTAAATATTTTTTATCGTTGTTACTCTTCAATAAAGTTTTTACATTATCTGGTAAAAATTCTGTTCATTAATTAATTAAATTTATATAAACGCTGTAATTTTAATGAAATTTATATATTGAGATTTAATAAGAATAACTTGTTACAAATATTGAGGTTAAATTGCCAAAAATGGTTTACACTTAGAGAAATTTATTTGGCTCATGGGAGTTATACAATTTTTTGAAAATTATTAAAAGACTCCCCTGATGTGGTGCATAAATTAATAAAAGAAATTACGATGTGAGAAAATATTTACATAGAGGTAGATTTACAGCAACTCACACTCTTAAAGACGTTCTTTGATATAATTTTTTCTAAAATTATGACAAAAATCTTTTGGTGAATAATTTTATGTTTTATCCTATCTGCAATGATAGCATTATACTAAATTATGTAAAAATAAAAATGTTGCCAGCTGGATTTTAATGGTTTGGCAATTCCACATGTTGATTCTCTTGTAGCCGACGTAAAAATACCTTTTTTGAAGGATTCAGGATGAAATAAAGACTATTTGAATGATTATGTATAAAAATACATGAACGGAAATTCTTTTCAAGATATAGCCTAGTATATTCCGTTCAACAGAAAAACTGTTTATGAGTTTGCCGAATTAGTAATAGAAGCCATTTTTAATTATATCGTTGTTACAAACGACAAGCAAGTAGGTCTGGACTTGGATGGCACGAGTAAAATAGTTGGAATATATTAAAGTTTAATTTTCAAATGAAAGTATAACCGTGGTAGTATGACTGAAGGCTAGTGGTATGTAGGTGGTATAAAAAGAGGGACAACAAAGGTATTTATCATCCCTGTATCCAATGGAAATGCTGAAACTATGAGGACCATAATTTTTCATAAAATACATCAAGCTTTGGCTTACCTATAGCACGCGTGCCAAGCTTATCAGGCGAGTGGTTCTGAATGGCACTCTACAAAGTAATCAGGGAGATCGCAAAAATATCGAAACGAAGTGATTTTTAAATAAGAGAAAGTGTTTAATTATAATTATTTATCTAACGTGGCTCACCAATGTTACGAAAATCTACTAAAAAGGGTGAGTGAGAGCGCATTTGGAGTAAAAGATATAAAACATGCGCAGCGCCGACAATTCAATTAAGCGGCCTTCACGAATGTTCAAGCAGGAATGTCATTCGCCCCTCTCTTTCTCGTTTTGCTACTGCGCACCGTTTGCCTGTAATACTATTTAAAGTTGCATTTCGTTTAATACTGGTTGTTACTTTCCGTTCTAACTTTTTTGTAAGACTTGTATCTTTTCGGTTTAATATTGTTATAATTAATCTATATTTAATTAATTGGAGGGTAAGAAACAAAAACTAAATGTTCGCGGTTTTCTAAGACTGTTGGACGAATGAATATGGATTTATACAACAAAAGGATCGTAATGTATGTCCAATATGTCTCGGAATTGTCGTATACCGCACGTCAAGTTTACAAAGACATTTCCAAACCAAGCATCAGTCCACATTTAATATCAACGATGAGAAATGTGAAACTATAAATAGAGCTGTTTCTGGTTATAAGAAACAAGTTACTTTTTTTTGTGGAATAACTGAAACAAAGCCTAAAGCGACAGAATGCGGCTTTGAAATTGCTCATTGCAAAGCTGCTAAAAGCAAACCCTTTACAGATGGGGAATATATATATATAAGAAATCTTTATAAAAAGTGCTGAAAAGTTGTTTAGCGATTTACCTAACCAACAAATCATATTATCCAGAATTCGATAAATAGCGACTTTTGCGCAAATAATTGAAAAAAGAATAACTGAAATGGCAGACTATGTAACAACAAAACATAATTCTGGATTACGCGACACTGTTGCATTTAGCGTTACTGTTTATGAAAGTACAAATGTAAATGATATTGCGCGGCTTGTAGTATTTCCACGGTATTTTGATAAAGGTCAAGTTTATAAAGAATTGTCCAATTTGATTCCTTTATCAGGGAGAACTAAGGGTAGGATATTCCTGCTTCATTCATGAATTATTTTAACAGCAAGAACAGTAATATCAAAAAATTATTGTTTGTAACTACTAACGGTGCACCTGCAATGGTTGGCAAGGATAGAGGATTTGTCAAACTTCTTGAAAATCATATTAAACATAAAATTTTGAACTTTCATTGTATAATACACTAGAAAAGTTTAGTTGCTAAAATTTCGTCACAGCGCTTAATTACTGTAATAAGCACTGTTGTTAAAATAGTTAATTTTATAGTGTCTCGCTCTTCATTGACACACAGGCAATTTTAAATCTCTGTTAGAAGAAATTTAAAGCGAATATGTTGACCTCCTCTTATACAGCCATGTTTTTAGGCTTAGTTAAGGCAATGTCTTGAATAAGTTTGTGTCCTGTCTGGAACACATTTAAGTTTTCTTAATGAAAAGGAACAACATTTCCGTGAATTGAACGATAATGAATGGTTATGCAAATTGATGTTTATGACTGATATAACCAAACATCTCAATAAACTAAACTTAAAATTGCAAGAAAAGCGCTAAACTTTGCTCGAACTATTTGAATATTGGAGAAGATTTGCAACATAATTAAATATATTTTTATGTGATATTTTTACTAGTACCTACAAATACTTCCCAAATGTTTAAGCGCTTGAAAATAAATCTACCATAGACAAAGTTGAACTTAAAACCTACGTTGAAGCACTTAAAGATGAATTTTCCAGAAGATGCAAAGACTTTGAAGCTCATGTGCTGTATTTTATTTCCTCATAAAACTACTTTCATATAATCATTAATAATCCCGTTTGATTTTTCAATTTTTGAGTGGATCAATGTTGATAATTTTGAATTGGAACTTATCGAACTAATATCTTCAGAATTATAGAAAAAAAATTTTAGGAGTTACAAAAAATTCTGGAAAATGACTCTATGGAAAAATCGACAACTATAATTAATTGTTGGATGTAATTGCTGAAAATATTAAATTGTTTAAAGAAAATTTTATGTGCTCTTCTTTCCGGTTTCGGTTCCACATATCTGCGGGAACAAATTTTTTTCTCACATGAAATATATTTTGAGTCTACAAAGAGGTTATTTAACAACTAAACATTCAGAATCTTGTGTAAAATTAAAAGTCACAAATTAAACCCCTTATGTTTAAATATTAAGCGAAAATGAGCAGGGACAAAGGTTCGCAAATAATTTTTTTAATTTATATTAGAATTTTATATTTTTTTTTAAAGAATTTGTTTAAAAGATAAATTTGGTAAAAAATTCTTCTTTTCTAGAACCCAATTATATAATGTAGAATTTAGGTGGCACCCTCAATCATATTGGTAAAGTGGCTTGACACACCACAGCTTAAAGGTTGCCAACCCCTGTGCTAGACCATCAATCAATCTCTTATTTGTCACCATTTAAATAAGATTTTATCATCTTATGCAGGCTTTTTACGCCCTATGATGTTTTTACTTAAGCAAAACTCAGTAATTGCCTCATCAGTTCCATTTTTTGCTTGCATCATTATATTTTCTTCTGTATCCATTAAATACCTGCTTAAATTTGTAGTTTTTTAGTAAAAATTAAACGAGTAAATTTAGATAAGAAAAGTATAAAAAAACAATACATTATTATAAAACCTTGCAAACAAGAATTTTTACAGTCAATTATGTACTTTTTTTTTAATTTTATTATATTTTACTCTTGGTGTATGATCCCGGGTTGTTTTCACCAGGTGTATAGACCAGGGTTGAACCCAATTGTATGTGTTTTAACGCCAGATTCAGGATCAACAAAATGCAGGTTATGTTTCATCGTTTTATGGACATATCCTGAACGATTAATTCAATTATGTGCCCGCCATTCGTCTGTATGTATTATGGTTTGCTAAAAACTTAAATTCGCAATAAAGCGCAACAAGGTTTGGGTAGACCTGTTCGAAATCAGCTGCAAATATATATTTAATGAAGTTTGAAAAATTTTGGCGATTCTTAACACCTAATGTTCATTTTCAGGAGCCTTTTCTAGGTGGTATTTTGGCTTGTGCAGAAACAAGCATTCGTCTATCAGGCAGACGATTCCTTTACCATTCAGTGCACCCGGTTCTCCAAGAAACAATTACCCCAGCACCTCCTTAGACATGTATAAATTTGCATGAGAATCAGCATATGCACCAAAACTTTAGACGTGACTTGTTGGTTCAATAAATTTTTAAACCTTTAAAAAAAATTTTTATCAACCTATTAATTTTAAGATTTTAAATTTTGAAGATTGTGCCAGTTCTCAAAAAATAATCAGATTTGTAATTTGAGCACGGTTTGTTGATGCATCTGAAGGCCTAAACATATTTAGAACGGGAATAAATAAATAGTCTTTTTAAAATAAGGTAACCCGGACAGGGTTTATTTGTTGGTATAAGGCCGTTGTTGATGTAGAAAAAGACTACTTCTTCTTATGAGGTGGTTGTTAAAAGTGGAGGGATTTCTTTTTTATAATAATTCATTCCATGATAAATCTGTACTAATTTAATTTTTTTTAATAACTTATAATTTTTAAAAAAAATTAATATATCAATGTATTTAAACCCCCTCCCAGGGGGCTTTTTTAAATATATGCTCCAGAATTACTTTACAATAGTTGAACATATATTTACAAAGAAGCTCCAGAAAAAATGCTACCCTTTTTAAAGGTTTTAAATGAAATATATTAAAATAGCGGATTCATCAAGCAAACAGAAAATCAGATTAAGCCTTATGTTATGATTTTAGAATCATTTAGATAGAGTAAATCATACATTAAATTAAATTAAAAGAAAAAGAAAGCTAGTAAAAGTAAATATTATTAATACAGCATGGTTTAGTTGTGTAAATAAACTTCTCAGGAACCTAGATTAGCTATTATATGTGTAAATATTTAATTTATTAAATTATTTACAAATATTCCTCAGATCCAAAGCTTAGATGAGGATGACTAAAATTATTTAATATTTGTAAAATTAAATTGAAGAAAAGTAACCCTTACTATCTAAGTTTTGAAACATAAATGAGACAATATTAAAACTTGAAAAAGTGTCTTACAACATAATTACAGGTTGCAAAGATTGTTGCCTCAAGCAATATTACAAATAGTTTTATTGTTATTCTTAAATGTTTTTTTATAGTATAAAAGTTACTTTTTGATATGTTTTATTACCAAAAGACAACTTCAATATATTTTATTAATTTTAAGAATATACGATGTAGAACTAATAAAAAAAATAAAAATAGGCTAATAAAGTTTGACATGCCTTCAACTGAGTTGATAGTGATTTGAAAGTCAACTCAATAATAAAATTAAAACTTTTTTACAAAAGATTCTTTAGATCAATTTATTAATAATAAAGATTGGTAATACTGAGTTTCACACCTCAATTTAGGGTAATGACACCATCAGAATTTTACAATATCTTATCATATCCAAACTTATTGATAGTAGTCATTCAAGAAAACAATGTGATTCCAAATAATAATTTGACTTGTGCAGTTAGTAACAAAAAACTTAAATCTTATTAAAAAAAGGAAGGATTTAGATTTTAGTTTTCTTTATCGTTGCATGAAATGTAAAAATGAACATTCTGTCATTAAATATAATTTTTTTACGACAAACAAATTATTTGGTGTTTTGCAAAAACTTTCAGTAAAAACTTTATTAAAATTAGCATTTAAATATTTTAAAAAAGACTCATGAACAAATAATAGAAAATTGTCTTTTATAAGATTCTCATACAGTTTTCGATTGAACAAACTATTTAAGAAACTTTATGACGTATCATTTGAGAAATCAAAAAAATTGTGAGGATATGGTACACTTGTCCAAAATGATGAAAGTTTATCCAGATAAAAAAAGAAAATATCACCCTGATTGCTATTTATTGCTTGATTAAGATGCTGAAAATAATGAAGAGTTGATGATAAGAAGGAGAAATTACTGCGATACAGAGACGGTTCCAAAGATTTGTCGTTTGGTTGAAGAAGAAGAAACAAACAATGTGCGAATGTTCCATGTTTAAAGAAGAAATTCAGATAGTTTGATTCCAATAATTTTACAAAATGTTGAAATTAGAACAATTATTCTTTCAGTTGGCTGGGGACTACTCTACGAATCACTGAATATAAGTTTGGAACATGAAATAGTAATATATAAAGATAATTTTTTTAAACCCATATCTTGCTGTAATACTGAAGGTATTGAATGCAAAGGGGTCATGCTAAGCATTTAATTATGAGACAGCTTTGAGGAATTACACTGAAACTATTACAATTCTATCTTGATTAGTATTATTTTGGTAAAAAAATATAATAAAAAGACGTTTATTGAATGTTTGAAAAATTGCCATTCAATTCGCCTAAATTAAAGTTATATTTATTAATTATTTTTTTAAAAAAAATTATTTTAGAATGGGAGCTATCAAACACCAATTGCTGGTATCAAACCCAGTAAAGGCTACAAAAACAAAAATTTTGTTCAAGCCGAAACTCCTTTGCTGGTTAATAAATAATTTAATCAAAACTCATATATTTGTTTACTTAAAAATGGACACATCAGTGGATTCATTTTTATAAAGAACCTAGTAAAATGTAAGAAAATTTCGCCATTTTATAAAGAATTAATCTAGAAATCTTTAAATAGTAATTTTTCATACGATTAAAACTCAATTAATCATCAGAAAAGATTTAACCTGGATGGTAACACAACAGAATTCTAAAGAATCTGATTCAGGTATGTAAAGAAATTAAAAATTGGATTCTTAACTTATTTAACTCAGAATTTGATGTTTTTTACAAATATCACTTTTTTGAAATACAATCGAGCACCCTTTTTTCGCCTTCAAAAAAATTTCCAACAGTATATAACCGCTACTTCATTTTTTTTGCTCGTTCTCCATTTTGCCACGTTTTTCTTAAAATCAATCATAAAAATAAAAAGATATTAATATCTAAAATTGTGGTATTCAAGGAAAAAATTCAGATAATCAAATATACGAAAGACAATAAGGATTTAAAAAACACAAGTTAAACAGAAGTTTTCAGTTTAATACAAATTTTAAAAGACGTTCAATTAAGAATTATCTAGACCAGGAAGATTTTATAAAACAAGCAATTATAGACAGTTCTAATCTTAAAGTAGCCTTAAGGAATTTGAAATACTCCGTATTGGATGCTAAACTTAAAGGTTGGTTGGATTTTTAGAATTGCGGGAGATTGTCTTCCTGTAACAATTCATTGATAAATGTTATTTCTATTTTTAAAAATTTTAGGTTTCTGATCTAGCTTAACAATATTTAAACGGCTTTTGTCATAAATTAAAAAAAGATGGTATCAAGATTAAATATTCTTCAAAAAGAGCTATAAAATTAATAAATTTTTTTTAATGAGGGAATTATTATTTTTAAATTCAAGCTAATTGAATATGTTGAAGATAATTCTTCAAACGTAATTAAATTTATAATTTTTTATAAACTTTTTCCGAAAAATAGCTTGTTTACGCAACAAGAAATATAATTTTATTATTCAACATTAAATTACAAAGAATTTTAGGATATAAAATGCTGGAAAAATTATAAATCTTATAATTGTCATAATTGGTAAGTTTTCAAATCCAAAAGCACTTAAGTGGACTGATACTACATTTTAAAAATATCTGCATAATTAAAATACACATAAATGCACAATATATATTTCAACATATAGATTTTTAATTTGAATCATTATTATAAAAACAAGGCTAAAAAATGTTCATCTCTCAAAATATCATATGAGATAGCTAATAATGTAATACTATTTTTAATTAAAATAAGAACATCGAATCTTTTAAACGATATTCTATCATCACCCTTTTATTTCTGTTGTAAATAATATTCCAGAAGTATTTGTAAACAAAAATTATATAATAAAAAGAAATCCCATAAACACAATAATATTTAGTAACTAAGTAAAAGAATATATGAAATTTACGTTTGTCAATTTTTTGGGAAACGCTCTTCTTGAAAAATGCAAAGATTTTAAACAATTATGAATAGGAAATACAGGAGAATGAAAGTATTTAAAAGAAATTTTAGACAGAGAGTTAATATGATAAGACTGTTTGCTACTTTGAGATACAAATAAAGGGATTCTTTAACTCTTAAATAAAGAAATTACTAATATACCAATAGATATATATTGATAACTTTTCAATCCTCTATAATGCATAAAAAATAAAACTCAGATGATTTAGCTGAAAATATACTGGACACATAGACAATCGAAAAAATGATGTTATACAAGCTGTTAAATACATTATAACTGATGCATTTTAAATAGTGTTGATCAAAATACTTATAAAGCAATAAAATAGTTAAAAGGTTTTATTTTAATAAAAAAAAATCAACAAAATTCATTTTACCAACAGATTAATTTGTATATTAACAAATTAACAGCTTTTTAAACATTTTAATTAATAGAAAAGATTTCAGCTTTTGCTAAAATTTACTAATCATGTTTCAACAGAACTAATTAAGCATTGATGCTTTTACGCTTGCATATTGAATTTTCCCACATAAATAGAGATAAATAATGATTTTGACTTTTCTCTTAACATTTGATGCTTTTTACGCATAAAATTTCTGGATCTTGACCAAAAACCTTTGATATTTTGTATCTGTATTTCACTATTGTTATGATCTACAAAATTAATTCCAAACTTTATTTTTAGATGGCTTATTTTATCAAAATTTCTTACTGCTGCTGGATAGGCTCTCCATTTATTGCTAGTTACTGTAATTTCAGGCAAAATATACTCTTGAAAAATTGATATTATAGTTTCGGTATTTCTATTTTCTACTGAGACTTTGAATATATTTCTTTAATTTTTCTCTATAGCACCAATAATTTACTGTTGATTTAAAATTCTACCTCGGTTATATTTTCATCTAGAAAATAAACTTTCGTCGATTTCAAATATTCTCGAAATTTAATCCGTCCGATTATCCTGATTTGAACACTGATATTGCATACATGTTGGCATAATGCTTGGCAAACTAAATGAATAGACAGCTCATAAGCAATAGCTAAATGTTCCCAACCACACAAATGTTTTAGCTTGTTCTGAAAGGCAATCTACTTTCACTTAAAAAAATATATTTTCTTTAAGAGTAAGTAAAAGTATATAGCTTTTTACAGACCCAACTGTAAGATTCAATACATTTTTTATCCAAAACAAGAGAAAAATTGGTTTGATCAACGCAATGTTTACACAATTCATCTTTTTTTTTATTAACATTAGACTTACTAGAAAATTCATTGTCGTGATTAGAGGATC
>CAKKLC010010963.1:69193-105898 GCA_918559645.1 Ceratonova shasta | reverse complement strand
TTTATTTATTTATTAATTAATTTATTTTTTTTTATTTATTTAGTATTTAATTAAAAAAAAATTTTTAATATTTTTTTTAATTTTTTTTGCCCACCCAAAACAACACCATTATCATAAATATATCTTAATAAATTTATTTTTATATTTATAAAATCATTAATTTAAAATTAATTATATTTGTCAAATTAATAAAAAATAATATATTTTAAAATAAATCAAATGTTTTAAACAATTTAATAATTTTAATAATTATATTATATTAATTAAATATATATTATTTAACTAATATAATTAGTTTTTAATTAATAATTTTATAAAAATAAAAATACTTCATTAAATAAATATATAAATAAACATTTATTAAATAATTAATTTAAAAATATTATTTTAAAATATTTTAAAAATAATATATTTTCATTGCTAAAATAATTCATTCTAAACTGATATATTTATTTATTTATTGATGTTAAAATTATAAATAATAAAATAATTTTTGTTTATTTAATTAATATTTCATAACTTATTTTAAAATTAAATAAAATTTTTTAACAAGTAAAAAAAATATATTTATGTATATAAAATTCAATTAAAGGTAAAGCTTTTTTTTAACGAATGTTAATTTAATGTTTATGCAATTTTTATGAAATTTAATTTTTATTTTAAATTTATGGAATCTGTTTTAATAATCATCAATAAAAAAATAAATAACCAAATAGAAGAACGATAAAGCTATAGCTTTCAGAAAAAAAATGAAATTCTTGATTATAAATTACAAAATGCAGTAATTATTTATAACTGAATTAAAAAAAAATCTTGAGTTTTGTTTAGATCAATAATTCAAATTTTAAATTATTTTAAGATAATATGTTCTGCATCGGAAATCGGGGTAGAAAATAAACCATACGGATACCAAGCAAAAAAATCAGAAAAATTTTCAGATCTTGTTTACGGTATTTAATAATAAACTAAACAAGTATATAATTATAAAGAATGATTTATTAAAAGTAATTTTAATAGTAGAACATTGTAACATTGCAGATTTCAAAGAATCTAATAATATATTAGAAATTTAAAATTTTGTTTTAAGATACGTATAAGAGTACTTCTGTAAAAGAAGAATTGGTAATTAAGATTTTTTTTAAAAAGTTCCATAATTTTAAAAAAGGATTTAAGCATTATGGATTGGTAGACATTTTAAACCATAATTAAACATCTTTATTTTTTAAAATTTTCTAAATAACGAACATAACTATTTTAAAAATTGACAATGATTCATGCAAATATTTCAAAGAAATCAAACCTTAATGTTTGTAAAGTGTAAACGCTGGAAAAATTGAGCAATTACTTATTAGAAGATCAAAAATCAATATGGATTTTAAATATATCATTGAACTTAAATTATAAGAACAACAAAACACCTTGGATGACAATTGTAATTTATTTTAAATAATTAGAAAAATTAAAAATTAAAATGGAAAAGGAAACCAGAAACATTCTCTTAATATATGGTAATAATTCTTTTATATGAAAAAGATATGGGTTTTTTTTAAAGATCAAATTGCATTTGTTGCAATAATTAATAAATTTCCAAAATATAGTCCTTAGATTAAGACAAAATTTGTTAATTTAAATCTAATTAAAAAAGATTTCTTATGTGTAATAATTCTTTTATAGAAAAAAAGGTCAATCTGACGCTTCTATAATAAAAGAAATTAAATTTGTTAATAATTATTCTTATTATTGTTTTAAAGATTGAATTAAATAACGAGGGAAATAATAAAAGATTGTTTAACTAAAAGCTTTAAAAACCCTTTAAAAAGAATGAAGTACTTTAAGATTAAAAGTTATGACTCTGAAATTTAAATCTACTTTGATTTCTCTATAACCAATTTAAATGACATTTTTTATTATGAAAAGATAAAGCATCATGAATACATTAAATTTCTAATGAAATAGGTAATATAAAGATAATACAGTTAATTTCTTTTAACGAAAAGCAATAATTCAAAAAAAAACACTTTCGTTAATAAAAACAAGGAAAAAATAAAAATTTTTATTCTTTTTTCTGCACTAAATAATCTGTTATTTTGCTTTTCCACCGATTTATTTCTTTTCGATGGCATTTTATCAATTAATTTATAGATCAAAGCAAGACACTATAAATCCTTAACACAAAATTTTTAAATCGAACATATTTAAGTAGTATATTGCATCTTCCATACTAATAATAATTTCTTTTTGAGGTTCTGGTTCTTGTTCTGATTCAATATCAGAACCGTGTTGAGATTCCGGCATCATATTATAGTCTTTATTCTTGCAAATAAAAGCATTATTTTCACTTTGATTAAAATTAATTCCTTCATTCAGTGGTGATTGCTGAATGTTTATATCATCTTTTTTACTCTCAAATCGAATTTCAAATTCATTTTTTAGCTTTTTTAAACAGTTTATGATTGTAATAGTTGTTATTTCATTCCATTATCGAACTATATAATAGGAATGCTATCAGATAAATTAAATTTTTGCAGAACCTGCTTTAATTCAATATTTTCATTTTAAAAAACCATTTTTTTAGATAAAAAAAATATTTTATAATTACTTTTTTTAAAAGACGAGTAACATCATTGATCCGGAGGTAAAATTTAATAGGTAGTATTTTTTGGCAGATAAACAAGTTCAATATTGTTACAAGACATGCAACCAAGAAAATGACCTGGTGCATTTAAACTATCATCGCAATTTTCCTGGCTTTACTTAAAAAATTTTAATTTAATGATTTCAACCTCTCTTCTAAAGTAGTTCTAGTCATCGATGCTTTCAAAGAATTTTTGTAAATTATTATATTTGTTTTGATATAAATAATTGTTCACCAACGTGGTTTTTTTGCCTTCCTTATTATTACACGAGGCAATTTTTCACCCATTGAACTTGCAGCAAATATTAAAGTGATCATTTCTTTAGAAAACATGCCTAATATTTTTCTACTAGAGATATTGTTAATGTTCTTTTTGTAGGACATTAAAAAAAAAAGTTATCTCAAATGCGTTAAAAATGTCTTTTGATTCATAATTTGAGAGTTTTTACTGTATTCCTCTCAATTTTAATAAATTAAATTAAAATCAATAAGTTGTTCTTCTCCTGATATAACTATAGCTTTTATTTTAAATCTTTTATTTTAAAGCTTATAATCATGTACTTAAACATTTTAAATTTATCAAATCGAACTTTTCTGAAAAATCAAATGTGGCTCTCGTCAAAATGTCATATGTAATTATTTTTTTCTTTTGTATTTGTGAGACAAATCATTTATATAATTGTGGTTAAAAAGCGTCCGTTTTTCTTTTTGGTTGTATTTTTTTCTTTCAGTAACAGCTTTGTTTGGCATTTTTTGAATTCTTTTTTTCTCTTTTAAAATTTCGTTTATTCAAGGGATTGCCATGTTTAATTTTTGTGGCATAAATGCTTGGGAAACTTTACTGCTCTCTTCATGATATTGAATTACGTTTAATTTTTGTTCAATGTTATATAATTTTCTATTTATCTTGTTGTTTTAAATTTTCAGCATTGTCGTGGGGTTCAAAAAATCTTTTTCGTCAAAAAAAATTCGTTAATAACTAAATTTATATAGTTTAATATGCTGATTAAATTTTTTTTTTTCGTAAAAACAAATTAGCTGTTAATAATTTATTTTAAATTGAGCAATATATCATTAGAATTGATTTTTAGAAAAGAAGCAAGTTGAGTTTTTTAATGAACAATAAGAATAGCTTTACTAGTACTAATTATTTTTTATAAAAATTAATAATTGACCTTTTCATTTAAAATTTAAATAAAATTAACATTTACTAAGCAATATGGAGATTAAAGATTACAATTTTTGGTTTAGTAAATACATTACATACACTAACTATTGCTTATAAAATTTTTTAATAGAGTTTCAAGCAATTTTATATAATCAATCACTTATTAAATTTCAAATTAATTTTTAGTTTAATACACTATAAAAATAAAAATTAGTTATAAGATTCTTAGTTACTAATTAATATAATTTTTCTTTGATTTTTTAAATTTAAATGACATTATTACAAAAAGCTCAATTCCTTGAATAGAAAATTGAAATTACATTTTTTTAAACTAATTAATATATTTAAAGATGAATTTTTTTAACATGTTAAAAATTTATAAAATTTATTTTAATGCATCAATATAAATTAATTAATTAAATCACAAATTTTATTATACATTTAAGTTAATTAAATTACTTGAAACAAATTAATTCTCAAAAATAATAATTTAATATATATATTTATTTATTAAATTATTATTTTAAGACTTAGATAAAGTTATCGCTAATAATATTTATTAAATTGATGATTTGTAAGTTCTAAAAATTAATTTTTATTATTTTTATTTAGAAAAAAAATTTGAAGTAATAATATTTTTAAAATATATTAAATAAATATTTAAAAATAGGCTGAATAAAATAATAACAATTAATCAGAAATTTAAAAATTTGTTGTATTTTTTAAGTATAAATTTATATAGTGAATAAAATAAATGTCTTTAAAAGAAAATTGATTATTACAAAAAGGATCTTTTGTCAAAAAAGAATATTCTTGAAACAATAAAATTTGATAATTTGAAGCGTCAAGTTTAACAAGTATTGGAAGATTTTCTATTGGATTAATAATACCAAGATTTCCTTATAAGTTCTGTAGTAATGATTGTGTTTATGAAAGGTTAATAACTATTGATTATAAAAATATTAAACTAAATGTAAATTTGTAGCCCAAATAAATACTTTATTGAGCTCATTTTGATATAAAAAAATTTAATAAATACATATTATTGATAGATTATAGTGATATATGTAAATATGTAAAAATTAATGTTGAATATCTGTCAAAATTAGAAATTAGAAAAAAATTTGGTTCACACACATTATAGTGCATTTAAATTTTTATTAACATAAAGTGTAAAAAAAATAAAAAAAAATGTTTATTAGAGTAATAAAAGAATCAAACGGTTTTCTTGTTTTAATTTTATATTTGCAAAGAAACTTAAAAGAAATTCATGATGCTGCTCTTGACTAGTTGCATTGTGTTCTCGTTAGAAAAACTTTAATTTGGACCAACAAACTACTACGTTTTGTGTATAAACCTCGTAATTTTCTGGATCTATAAAATCATAGGTTTTTTTGACAGTGTCATGTTCAAATCCATCTAATTATCACAAGGCAATCGTATATACCCTCCAAATATTGGTAAAAATAATACAATCAAGATTTAAATTTTGTAAAATTACAACTTTAATTATATCTGTATTTCTATTTCCGATCCTAAAAAAATGATGATTACAAGTTCCTTTCTCAACACCAGCTATATAGTATTTACCATTAATTAGCTTGCCTTGATTCTATTTGATTTAAAATAATCTGTCATCAATCTCAATTATTTTTGAGTTAACGTCAGTAATAAACCTACCTATTCCCTAAATTGTGTCTTCAATTAATTTACATGTTACCTTCCAAATATACACTACAATAATCACTAATTGTAATACTACTTATGTGTTAATCATGTGAAATGTCAAGATAAGAACCATTATTAAAACATTTATATTTTTTTTAAAAATAGTACTAAATTCAAGACTTGACCCTTTCGAAAAACTTTTACACCGTATACTTTAGGAATTGTTACACCGATTACTTAATTACCAAAAAAATACATCTACAGAAGACTTTCCAACTTTATAAATTATACTAGTGACCGAAAACTAGCTGAAAAAATTTCAAACCTTAACTTCCCGAAAATTGAAAAATAATTTAATAAATTATCATTGCAATTATCTTTTTCTTCGAAATGAAAATTATAGAATTTCAAGATAATATTTAAAAAAGAAATAAAATTGAAGAACTATAATTTTTGACAGCAATTTAAATTTTTTTCTTCTCTTTTGTGATTTCTAGCTGTTAAAAATATTCCAATCTTAGCTCTTTTTATATTTTAAATCAACATCTTGTTTCAGAATATCTGTAATAAACTGTGCGATGTTACGATTAGCAACCACCGTTTTCAAATTTAAAGCCCTATTCCAAAATATAGCATTATTAAAGGTTTTTAGCAATCTTAATAAAACTCTTTCATATACATTCTAAAATGAAATGTTTTAAGAAGCATTTTTATATTCACCGGTGGTCTCATTGTAATTCCTACATAGTTATTTTTAAAATATGCTATAAAATTAGTAAAACCATCAATATTAAGATTTATAACTGACTGATTAATATATAGAGATCATACCAGAACATCTTGAACTGGTACAAAGGACAAACTTAGCATCATCTTGATAATTTTTCAAAACTTGAATCGGTTTGTTACCGATTTATTAAACTTAAATTTGTTATTCAAGCTTAAATAGATTGTCCTTAATTAAAAAGATAGCCAAATAATGACGAAATTGAAAATTAATACGAAGATGCATTCAAGAAAGCTTTTTCAAAATCTGTAATTCTAATTTGTGGATTATCTGAAATAGGTCTTTTTCATTTACTGAATACATATATACAATATTCTTCAGATTTATTAAACATTTATTATATGAAAAAAGAACATATTTTGCCGAAAAAATAATCATGCACGACTTAAACATGATAAAAACTCTAAGGTTTGGTCTAAAGGTTCCATCGATTATAATTATATTGATTTTATATAAATTCTAGTTTTATATTCAGAACAAAAAACTATAAATCTATTTGGATCTGCAACTCCACAATCAAATCTGTAACCTGAATTTGCCTTTGCATCTTTTTTTAAGATTCAGGTATATCCTGATAAGCACTTGAAATTTATTCTAACAAATTATTTCTTTCTCTAAGAACATAAACTTTCAGTGAAGAGATATGAGTCATTACAGCAACTGTTTCATCGTTTTGAATTAGAAAAATGTGATTTGCTATTATATCGATGATTCTTTTATTTGTTATAATTAGTCTGTTTATGATTGATTAAACTGTTTTTGAATTTTATGATTTTTCCTGGCACTACGTTATGAGAATGAACGACTGATCTCATTCAATTGTTCTCTGCATCTAAAAATAAAGAGCCGCTACATACTCTATTCCGGCATATCTATCTGGTAATTCCTTTTCGAAAAAAATCTGTCAAATAAATATTATTTTCATATATTTGCATATGTTTTCCTCTCTTTGATTTTATCAATTCGAGTTCATTCATATTTGGCTTGCCAATTAATTATGAATAAATGATCTACAAAATTTTTAATTATTCTTAAAACCTACCTTTAAAGTTATTTATTATAGATTTAAATTATTTTTCAGATTTGATGATGTGTTTAGCCGTTTTAAGTCGAGTTTACTTTGTTTTATGGTTAGCTTATTATTATTAATAAATTTTATTTTCAACCAGTAAAGGTATGCAATTTTTTTGCGGGTTTTCCGACAACTCATCTGCAGGATAGTTCTCGGCAATCCTTTTTCGAATCATTTCACAATGATTACTGAATGAATAAAAAAATCAATCTACAGAAGACGTTCCTACTCTATATATAATACCTTTTAATTCCCTCCACGAGATGCACGTACTACTAATTTCTATGAGTTTAGTCAGGCAAAGAAACTCATTTTGAGAAAATTTGGAAACATACCATGTTCTGTGAAAAGAACAGGTTATTTTTAATTCAAAGATTTCATCGTGGACAAAATGTTTTCATCATCTATTATTTTTTGCAATCCTGTTTTTTTTCGCATTTGAAGTAGTAAGTTTTATAAAAGATAAAATGCGCTATAACGTGAATTAACCAAATTTGTAATTAAAAATACAGAGGAAAATTTTCGCCTACAAAAATTATAGCTGAAAGCTATAATTATAAAATATGACGTTGACTCTGAAAAAAATATTATTTTTATAGTTAATATTTAATATATTCAAAACAAACAAAACTTTTTATAACCCAAATCAACATTGCTCTCTAAATAATATAATA
Source organism: Ceratonova shasta (assembly GCA_918559645.1). Taxonomy (NCBI): domain Eukaryota; kingdom Metazoa; phylum Cnidaria; class Myxozoa; order Bivalvulida; family Ceratomyxidae; genus Ceratonova; species Ceratonova shasta. Next base: position 97,894 of record CAKKLC010010963.1, on the reverse strand, counting down.
AGACAACACTAATACTATGTTTGGATAATTATTAGATTACAACGAAGCACAGACCGAAGATTAACATGTGACCAAAGAAACATTCAACTTTAAATATAAGTTAGACCCGAATGTTCTCTACAACATCATTTATCGGGATCATCCTGCTTATTAAATAGCTCGATGCATCTAATAGATCCTTAGCTGTCGTTCATACATCCGATACTAGTTCCAATACTTTAATAGCCTTTAATTATATGACCTAGCACCAGTAGGTGGGAATCGTACAGATACACCTCTGACTATAAACTCGACTGTCAGCCAATCGATCTTAGCTTCCTCGTTAAGTAGATCCACCAACGAGTAAAAAGCAAATTGTCATCTATTTTGAATTTTTGTATGATCTGTTAAGAATATAATGAAAATTAGCTAAATAAAATAAATTTTCTTTTAGTCCCCTGCATCAGATTTCATAAAAATCACTTTCGCCGATCATTTTGGGGATACAACTTTAGTTCAGTAAGATGAGGATTTTATAAAAATAAGAATATATATAAAGAAGAAAATGGAAAGAAATAATATCAAATTACATTAAAGGATACGATAATAAACAGTTTTGAATCAAAATAATTTGTGTGTAAGATAAGAAGGAAAGTTGAGCTAAAGGATATAAGAATAATATTGAAGAAATTCCATTAGTTATAATTGGGTAATGGAGCAAATGAAAAGTCTAGAAATTAAGTTAAATGTATTAATACTTTATGTTAAGATGTTTTAAATACAATATAAGGAAATAAAAGCTATTCAATTTTTGTCATCTCAAAAAATATTTTTATTAAAATTTTATACATAAAAACATATAATTTAATTAAAATTTAAATAAAAAAATTAAAAAAGGTGCTTAAAATAATTTTATTTTAAGTTAAAAAAATTATATTTACTTACTTCTTTAAATTTTAAACAAGAAGCAATAATATTTAATGATAAATGAAAACTTTTTATATACTTGTAATTGAATTTATAGAAAAATCGATATAAAATTATATTAATTAGATCAGCGTTTGCAAATGTGGGGCATCGGACATATTTAGGGGCATTTTGGGTGTTTTAGAAAAAATGGTTTTGACAATAAGCATTTTTGATTTTAACAAAATCTATTAAGAATAAAAAAGACCTTACTTATATCACTGTGATATTTAATTTTTAATTGAAAAAGTTTATGATACATTCTGAACATTATTTATTTAAGTAATCACCTAATTATTAATTAACTTGAGTGTAACATTTTTTTAACCTGTTTAAATAAAAATAGTACAGGAAAATGTTTTTTTAAACTGTGATTATGTTAATAAAAATGTTTATACCTTCCTTAAGGATCCATAAATAGATTACAAAAAAAAACACGCATTTTTATTTAAGGTTTTGTCATTTTAAGAATAAAAATTAAATGTAAAAAAATAATAAAGCAAAATTTTACTGTATAAGATAGTAAATATTAATCAATATCAAATAAAATTTTTATAAAATATTATATTCGAGGTAATTTTTTATTCTTTTGTGGTTGTACGTAGCAATAAATTAAAAAATATAAATGCATTAATTATTATAAATATAATTCTGATGACAAAGAACCCAATTACTATCCGCCGTATTATTTTGTAAATAGATCAATAAAATCTTATATACCCTTCTTACAAAATTTATTTTTAAGTACGTTCAAACAGATCAACCTCGCATTTGCTGACGTATTGTAATTAATATGTAAAGAATTTAACATATTTTGATGAAAATCAATTTTACGAAGATATTACACAACTTTTAGTCACTAAATTTTATACTTTATACTTATAAAAAGATTAGAATTTTACCAATTATTTGTAAAAAACTACCTTATATTGTTTTTTATCAACTGATTTTTTACATCATGTGGTTTTTTTTTGCCCTTGGGGAAAAATTGCATGATCCAAATAAATATAATTTAGAATTTCAAATCCGTTTAGTGTCCATACTAGCAAACATACATATTATCGCATTCATGTCTGCAATGCCAAACGATCAATTAAAATTTCTTAACAAAATTTGAATTCTGAAGTCAGTTTATAGTTTTCCGTGTGCAACAATTTTTTACATCAACGGATTATTCTCGAAATTGCAACAAGTATGCATAGGGTAGTTAAGAAAAAAAATGTAGTGTTAGACAAAATATACAAGTTTGCCAAGTGGCTCGTTTCTTTATGACTTGAAAAATAATTTTTTATACTTTTTAATGGTTTTTTGGAAATGGATGTGTGATTGTACCCAACAGGAAATGTTTCAATAAATACCTGTATCTAGAGATTTAATTCAAATATATTTACAAGGTTAAGAGGATATATTAATATGTATTTTCAGAGACATCCGTTTCATCTTGGAGGAAAGGGTATTCAGTGCCAAATTGAATTAATTCTATTTGTTCACAAACCAAAAAACATCGATGAAGAGCTCCTTTATCGGAAAAAATGTTTTTGGTATTGCTGACTCGAGTTATAAACGTTAAAAAGTATTTTTAAAGTTGATTGATAAAAACTGCAGCAACATTTCTACCGATTGTACAAGCTGTTTACAGACCGGGAAGTGTAATTGTAAGTGACCAGTGGAGGGCCTATAAAAAATTTTCAAGATTTAGTTTCGAAAACTTTACGGTCAACCATAATGTTAGTTTTGTCGATCCCGTAACACTAGTCCACACACGAAATATAGAAAGTTATTGGGCCAAAGTGAGATTATGATGAAAAAAAAATAAAGGGTAATTTTGGTGGTGCTTTGACTAGCTAATTGAACAATTGGATGTTTAAAGATAATGAGATAAGCAGATTTTAAAAAAGTAATTGATCTGATTCATTTTTATAATTAAAAATAAAATTTTTCATTATTTTAAAAGCTTTATTCTGTCACACTTTCTTTTAGGGGAGAAAACCTACTTTTTTTATAGTGGAATAAAAAACGGCATCATATGATTTTTTTTTATAGAACCAATCAAGATGAATTTTTAATTCACTTTTAATACAAAAAATTCAAAAAAATTCCTTTGTTACTCTTTTTTAACGATTAAAATTTCCAATAAAATTTACTGTTTTGCTAATATAATTATTTAGAAACGATTTTTGACTCTGTTCTTAGTTGATTCATCCTTAATGAATGAATAGTACATTCATGGTTTGACATTATCTATGAAATCATCATTTTTTACAATTTTTCAAAAATTATTTACTTAATTATCGATTTAACTTAATTTTTAATAAAAAAAGGTTTAATAAACTTAAAACTCTTATCATTTACAATAGTACGGCGTTTAAATCTTCACTTTATACGAATACATAGATTTATTAGGGTAAAAAGATTAGAAATCTTTCTTTTGTGTTTATTTGCAAAAACTGAAAATTTGTCATTTACTATTTGAAAATTTTAGTCGAATATTTAAAATAATTTTTTACACCTAATAATAAAAATGAGTTTTCCGTAAAAAAAATCCAATAATACGCTGATGAATATTCAAAGTTTGATTTATTTCTTTGGTGCCTTGCTGTTTCTTTACTTTTCTGTATATAATATTAAGAAAGCTTTTCCAAAAAATCAATGCAGAAGGGTCATCTTTAAAAACATTTAAAAACAAAACCTAAATCAACTCTTGACTTTGAATTACATCAATTTAGATATCAAATAAAAATTTGGGACAAGATCGATTATTTATTCCATTTTAATAGGCAAAATGCATTTTGAGCCCCCACTCTTAAAGATAGATATGAAATTTCTTTTTTTTAATGCAAAATCCAAAAAGAATTACAATATTGAGAAAATTCTTATCAAACCAACAATATCTTTTTTCTCAATACAGTTCTAGAAAGTTCTAGACAAAAATCTTATAGCAATTCTATGAAGCAATTACACGGTCAACAAAGAATAGACTTATTGGGTAGGTATGTCTAAGCAGAGCTTGCCGATAAATTAAGAACAAGAAAGTTCACAATAAAAACGGACGGGTCAAGTATTAGAGACAGAAAATATTTATTTATGGTTTACGTAGGTACATTTAAAACGATGAATTTTATGTAGAAATGCTTTTTTGTGAATCATTTGATACTAATACTACTGCAATTGATACATAATATTCTAAAAAATTATTTATTTTAGCCACAATTACCAAAGAAAAATATTATTAGTTATGCAGCTAACGGTGCTCCTGTTAGACTAGGTAAAAAATGGGTTTTGTAAGCTAATAAAAGTTGAAATATACCTTATCTTGATTGTTCAATCTGTAATTCATAGAGAAAATCTAGTTGCAAAAGGACTTCCACCTGTTTTTTTTAAGATATGAGACTATATTATCAAAAATATTATTTCTTAAAAAGAAAGTGCTAATGTGAACATCGCTTCGAATAGTTTTGTTAAACCAAAAATTGCGGTATTGATAAAATTTTGGCTTCAAACAAAGGTTAATTGGCTTTTACAAAGTAATTGTTTCAAAATATAAATGGAACCTTTTGTTTTGCTAAAATAGTTTTTTAATAGATTAACAAGAAATGAGACAACTAAAATCAGTTGATGAGCAAGCATATTTGAGTTATTTAGCATAAAGTTTTAAAAAACTCAATTATTTGAACAAAAAACTGCAAGTTTTAATAAAAAACTTGCTGATGTGAAGGAAAAAGTATTTGGTTTCGTTTGATTTCTCTTTCTTTGTAAAATAAATATTTTAGAATAAAAAATTGGATCATTTTTTACTAAATAAGAATGGAGTAAAAAATGTCTGTTCTTCTTCTTGAAAATCATCTGAAAAAGACGATTTATTATTTTTAAAGTAGATATGTTTATTTTTAAACAAAAACATATTCCATGCTCTATATATATTTAATGTTAGTAATGTTAGCATGACATATAAAAAAAAATATGTGAAATGGTAAATGACGAATCTATAAAGTCTTTATTTGAAGTAAAAGGGACAATGCAATGGCATTGTGACCAGAAATTGAAAAATGATCTTAATTCTAGGTGTTTTGCTCAAAAATTACATTTGAAATCTCCATCATCAAATTTAGTTTAATTTATTTACAGTGCAGTAAATGATTTATTGACAACAAAAATCGTTCAAAAATCACAAAAAATGTTGGATTTTAGGTTAAAACTTTAAATATTAAATTGAAATATATATCTTGTAAACACAATAAACAATAAAACAAATTGATTTTTTTACATAAATTAAAGTTTTTAATTTTTTTTTATAAAAAAATATTGATAATAAAAACCTTTAATTTTTTATATTATAATTTATATATATTTACACCATTTGTTTCTTTAATAAATTTTTTTGAAGTGCATTTCAAGATTTTTGATCGTTTAGGTGGACGTAGATGTCATATGCTTGGCAAAACACTCGTATAAGAGAATAAGTGTATGTCAAATAATTAAATAATAAAATAAAGGATAACTAAAAGTTTCCTAAAAAAGGTTAGGATAAATTGGTTACTTTTAAATATGGTTCATATAGAGAAAAGAATTATCTTACATACATATCAATGAATGAGATGTAAAAGTTTTAAAAATTAAATATACAAGGTAATTAAGGCTTTAAAAGATTTATATTTTTTGGTATATAGTAATGAATGTATAAAATTAAATTTCCTAAAAATAATTTAATTATTAGGATCCAGAATTGTTTTTTTTATTTATCTTAACCTTGATACATATATGGATAAAGCCTACGAATATGAAATAAATACATTACAATTAGGAACAATTACAGTGATATTCAAAAAGTAATATGCGAATTTAGTTGCAAATTGAAGTGAACAAACTTATAGATTAAGTTTTGAACCAAAATTTAAAAAATAGACAAAAGTTTTTTTTAAGCATAAATATAATATTGCAAGACACATTAATGAGCAATTTTTTATATCTTAACTGGAAGCAGTTATAAAAAAAACACTAGCTGTAGCAGTAAAGAATTAAAACGTGGATACAATTGTATCTTTCATATCAAAAAATTAGTCTACTTTTATAATAATTTTTAAGGATAATTGAAAAGCTTGAGGTAGAGTTCTTTAAAAACTCGTTGGATTTTGTCGTGAATCAGTAAAGCATACCAATAACTTTCTAAAGTGAGAAAATTGTGGCATTTAATCCTTAAATATTAAAGAATAATAATCAAGAAAAAAATTATTACGGTAAAATAAAAATTCTTTATTCAAGAGCAACATTATACATTTTTATTTAGTTTTTATAATTTTATAAAATAGAAAAAAATTGATTTAGTCTTTTGACAACATTAATAAATATTTATTAATCTATTTTAATTAAAATAAAATGTTTTATAACAATATTAACAAAAATTACTTTTTTTGCCCAAAAAGATATAATAACTTTGGCAGCAAGATATTTCAGCGATAGGAATCATCGGATATTTCAGCAACAGATTTTATTGTTATTTTGATTTTTACCTTTTATGAATTTTATTCCATCTCAAAGAGGAAAAGAGCTGTTAATTTAGATAACTATATTTATAGAAAAGACAAAATGAAAGATAATATAACATTGTTAAGATGCAAAGAAGCAAAATGCAAAGTAAGCCTATCATTAAACGTCGATTTTTTAATACTCAGAAGTGTAAATCATACATGTAGTGAACAAGAAGCTAAAAGATTGGCCATTATTGAATACAAGAAACTAAAAGAAACTTTAAAAAGCACAAATGAGTCTTTTCTCTAATCTTTAACTAATGCAACAAGCAGGTTACCCAGTGCTGTATTAGCTCATTTTCCTTTTAAAGAAAATATACTTTATTTTTTAAACAAGCGGAAGAATTAAAGAAATGGCTATTTGACAAACGGAATACATGATATACCAATGATTCTTCAATAATCATTAAATGGTGATCAATTCTTGCAGTTTGATTTAGGAGTTCAGTTTGAACATCGGTATGTCATCTTCTATAGTGATGAATTTAAGAAATATATTGAAAAACCACTGTGTTTTTGATTATTGGCACATTTTAAACTTCACCGCAATCTTTCTACCAACTATTAACTATACAAGGATAAATTTTTGGAAAATTCTATCCACTAGTATTTGTATTAATATCCGATAAAAGTGAGAAGAATTTTAAGAAAATTATGTATTATTTGAAAGATAATGCTTTATTTCATCTCAAAATTGTCATGGTAGATTTTGAAGTCGCTTTAAAAATTCATTGTCTGTCTTTAAAGAAAACTGTTCAGTTTTTGGCTGCACATTTCATTATGCTCAGTCTCTATATAGAAAAATACAAATGTTGGGATTAACGTCAGAATATAAAGAAAATCCACTTATAAATAAAACTTTTAAAATGTTCATAAATTTACCATATATCAATCTAATTCGTGTTCATGAATCGTATGCATACATTTTAAGATATATTTCTTCTAACAGCCTGGAAAGTTTTTTTTAATAATTTTTATTATATTTTAGAGATACTTATTTAGGTGAAATTGGAGAAGCTTCTCGTTTTGATATCAATTTCTGGTCTGCCTATTCAAGATGCTTAAATAGGATTCCTCGAACAGCAAATAGTATTGAAGCTTGGTATAGAGTGATAAACTTACACATGCAGCTGCCAAATCCCAATATCGGAAGGTTCATTGTTTGTTTGCAAGAGGAAGTAGAGATTTCAAGGCTTTATTTTGCCCAGTATATGAATTGTAACTATGCGAAATTAAGAAAAAATTTTTATCAGGAGGAAAAATTACTTATCACTTGTGAAAATGAAAGATATTTAGAAATTGCCGTGATTTTTAAAAGCATGAACCTGATTTTTAATTGGAAAATTAATTAAAATTTATATTATAATTTTTATCTAAGTATTACTTTAATTTTTTTTTAAAGTTTTTATGAAATTTCGTCTCTGAATTATCCGGAAAATCCTGGCGCCGAAAAACGGATATTTCAGCGCGCGCTGAAATATGAGTATGCGAATAACTTTATAAATTATTAGTAATACCGGTTATAACCTTTACTGAAAAGCTAAAATTTATTACAATTTGATTAATTTTAAAAAAAATCAAAGAAATATTATCACATTTTATATTGGTAGAATAATTTAAAGAACAATATTTTATACTTATTTCAATAAGTCCAAAATTTTAACTCCCAACATTAAATATAAAAATTTATTGTTTTATTAGCTAATTCTAGAATTGATATCTGATTTAAAAACGTTAAATATTATTGCAGAATTTATAAATTATGCGAAATATAAGCAAAAAAATAATTTAGTTCCAATTATTTTTTTATTTAATTTATATATACAATAACAAAAAGCATTTATAATTAAATATTAAGTTGAAAAATTAATGTATGTATATATACATATATTTATGCATGCAAACTTCTCTTTAAATTCAATTGTTCCTAATTATAGCAATTATTTATAGTTATATCTACAAGATTTATAAAAAAATTTAAAAATTATATAACTAACGTATTTGAATCTTGTCAATCAAAACAAATGTACATATTTTAACGTGTTGAAATGGATTGCGAAAATTTTCACTCCAAGGAAATTTCCGATATGTCGAATTTTTCCCCAATTTATTATAAAAGAATAAAAATATAATTATAAATTAATAATTATAAAATTTTTTAATTAATTTTTAACTTTCAAATTGAAATCTATATATATTTAAGCAAATAAACAAAAATTCATATCTAGAGTAATTGTCGTAGTTACCTTGAGCTTTTTTAAGTTTTTTACTGTAGTAAAACTTTATTAAAGCTAACAAGATCTCTTGATTACAAAACTAATTTATCAATAAATAATTGATTCATTTTTCTTGTTTCTGAAAGAGAAAAAGCAAGTGAAGGATGATTATATGAAAAATTACTGTTCAAAGAGTGATGAAAACTTTAAAAAGATTAGATGTTAAAGGTATATAATCCTTAATTCTATAATAAGAATCCCATTTATCTATCATACTATCATTAATATATTGATTTTAAAAATATTTTAAAAAATTCATTAAAAACATTTTCTAAAGTTTTATATTTTCTGAAATTATCTTTAAAAAGATTGAAAGCGGACTTGACATCTTCAGACTTACAAAAAGTTAAACTTAACAACAACTTTATATCATTATCAAAATTTAAATTTTTATTTCATTCTCATGATAAATTATGATTTTGTAAATTTCTATATATCAACTGACCAAAATGAAATAAACAAAAAGAAATTTAAATATCTTTCAAAACTTTAGTTAAGCCATTAAAAACTGCAATTTTAAAATCAAATTTGGCAGTTTCAACTTTAAGGTCACAAATAATTTCTCTTATTTTTGTAAAAACTCTTTCATATTCTGATTGTTTTTATTTTTCATATAAATATATATACTAGGTATAAATATATTTAGAGATTGAATCATAATTGTATAAAATTAATAGAAGCCGGCGGTGAAACTTTAAATATACCATTAAAAATCCAAATTTTTGAAGTTTTTATGAAATTCTTTAATTTTTCATTAAAACAAATGATCAATCCATCTGAATCTTAAATACCTGAATCATATTGTATAAATTCAGAACCGTTAAGAGAGAAATAAAATTTTTATGGAATATCATTTGTTAATGTTAACTGAAAGTTGTTTTTTCTCCTGATGTATCGTAAATTTCTTTTTATATAAGAATCTTTAGGCAAAAATGTTCTTGAATTATTATTTAGACCTTTAAAAGAATTTTAAATTAAAGTAAAATGTTTTAAATTTTCTTTTTGACTATCTTTTTTTAAATTCGAATAAGCTTTTTTTGCATTTATCTCATCAATTGTTTTTGCAACGTGATTATGATTCTTCGATTTAGTAAATTCTAAACCTTCATCATTAAGATATATACATTCTCTACATGTTTTTAAATAGCATTTCTACCTGTTTCGTTTCAGGTTTTTATTACTTTAGTAATACTTATGTCCTATTAATAAAAGCATCTTATTATTTCTATTAGATTGAATGTATTCAAGGCTCATAAAAAAATATTTTTGTTTGTGGATCGGAAATTTCCTGATCCCGTGTTCAAATATAATAAAATTAAAATAATACATATTTAATATTAATTTTTGAAATTTTAAACTTAGAAAATTCATAGAAGTTGTTATGTATGTAAATTTTTTTTATTGAATATATTTTTAATTTGAATTTTTATCTAAAATAAACTTGTGGACTATAAGTGAAATCAAGAAATATGTAAAAAGATGTATTTTAGTTAGATCAAACACTTAAGGTAATATTTAATGATTTTCATAACTTTAAAATATTCATGATATAGTCAAGAAATATCTTTTATGAAATTTTAATGTGAAGTTCTCTATCTTTAAAGTAATAAAATAAGGCTTCGTTATTTATTTAGTATAAACGGATATTTAGTAATAAATTTTATGGTTTTTAATTATTTTAATAATATTATGCATTTACATAAGAACATTAATTTTACATCACATTATGAAATTAGATTTTAAATCCTTATTAAGACATATTTTTTATCGAAAATACTTTAATTAAGAGTTTTTAATGATAGTTTATCTTATAGTACTTATTTTATTCTTATATTTAAATGACTCCCAAAATTAAAAAAAAAGCATTCAAAGTAACTGTTTAAGGTTATCTCTTATTTTCATTTTATAGCAATTTTATAAAAAAATTTCCGGAAATAACAAATGATCAAATTAAACAATCATAGTTTTGTTTGTTAAAATTTAAATTTTAAAAAAACAAAATTTGAGAGTAACTTATATAAATTATCCAAGATCTTGGTAATATATTATTTATAATAATAAAAATTACATTTCTTTATAAAATATTGTACATTTAAATATGATCATTTTTAATTTAAACATCTGAGTATCTCATAAATAAATAATAGAATTTCAAATAAAAATATTTAAGATATTCATATATTAAAAAAATCATGTCTTAAACATTAATAGTTATCATTCATATAATTAAGTATTCATTATTCTAATATTTATCATTTTATCTTTTGCAAGAAATAAATTATTGTAAAAAACACATACAGTATAATTTTAAAAAAGTAAGTTTGGAATTTTATTTTACTATAGATTTACTAATGAAATGTTGTTTCATTTAATATAGCAATTTCCATTTCTTAATAAAAATTCAGTTTAATTTTAATTTTATAACTTTAAATCTTAGATTGCACTTTTATTTATATATAAATTTTATTTTTAAAACTAAAAAAAATAAACGCATCTCTTTGATATTAAACTGTACAGGTTTTTCTTAATCTTCAGTTAATAGTTTATACTTTTATCATGATAAATGTTTTCTATATCATCTATATTAATTATAAGAAGTAGAATTTTGATTTATGCTGTAATATGTTTTACTAAAAATTAAACCATAAATCTTATGTTAATATAAATACTTTAATATATTCATTAAATTATAAAAAATCTATAATTAAATATAATCTCTTAAATCAAAATTAAATAAACTTGTGTAAAAACATTCAAAACTATAATTCTTTTCAAACTATAAATTCACATATAATTTGTCTTGGATTAATGATAAGCTAAACTTATTTTTATTTACTGTTTCCTTGATATTTTTAATATTGCAATGTTTATCCTATGATATAAGTAATTTTACCTCGAATACACAATTTGAGGTTCCTATCATCTAATACTTTTATTCTAATATACATAATCTTTTAAATTAAATGATTCCTCATTAATTTGAAATATTATGAATTTCTTATAAAATTGAAATAAATTACCACTTTCAAATTATCTTTTTGAAACATAAATTTTCTCTATAATTTAAATATAAACTACTATATTTTTATACTTAATAAAATCTTCCTCAAAAAAATGTTTATTGAGATCAATTTCAGAATCATTTTCAAAATAAACTAAAGCCCCCTTTAATTTGAATTTTATATTACAAATTTCTCTTTAGTAAAATATAATGAAATTAACTTTTTAAAATTATTATTTATTTACCGACTTTAAATCATTAAATAAGAATAATATATAAAATTCATTCTAAATAATTTTATCTAATTACCCCTAATATGATTCCAGAATCAAATTTTTCATCTGAAATTATATTATTTCTCTAATATTTTTTTTTTGAAATACTTGAAGATACAAGCATATTATTTTTATGACTAATTTTAGGATGAATTCACATTCTATATATTGACATTTTATAGAGTCTGTATTTGGACAGAAGTGCTATGAATATAAACTTTAATTACATTAAAAAAAGTTGACAGTTTTTCATTATTTTTTTTATGCAAAGTCTTAATTATTATAATTATATAACCTGAGATTGTACGTTAACTTTTTTCAACTAAATTTAATAGTATGTTTATACATAAAGTATTGATTTTGATAAACTTTCACTAACGATCTAAAAATCTTGTTATTATTTACAATTTCACTATAAAAATCTAAAGTTGGTAATTCGAATTTAATGTTCTAAAAATATATTTTTTTATTACAAAATGCTTATTATCGAAGAAAATATGCTTAAATTAAAAATTTTATAATTACAAATTTTCTTTTTTGAAAGGTCTTTGAAAAATCTAAAAATTCTAAATTAGTCAATACATTGTATTCCTTCCTCTAGATTTTTATCTGTGAAAGAAATTTCCTAAATTATTAATTTTATTTTACAAATCTTCCCAAGTTATCTATAATTTTTAATTTCTATGATTTTATATTATAATTACAAGTATTTTTTTATTGAAATTAAAATAAATGTGAAAATTCTTTTATTTAAATTATAATTATTTACGTCATATTCATAAACAAATTGACCCAAAATGAGATTTTTTATTTCAATTCGAAACTATATTTTTTTTTCAAAAACCTGTAAATTCTCAATATTTTTAGTATGTATAGTAGAAATTTTCTATAGTTAATTTTTATTTACCAAATAATTATCACCTTTAATTATTTCCCATTCAACTGAATAAGGTACTTCAAAGGATCCACCAATGACTACAATTAGTTCCTTAAGGAATAAAATAATTATACAGTTATAACTGGTTGTAATTGCAAATGACTTTTCTACAAATTTTTACGTAAATACCTGATTTATTTCTAAGTTTTCCCAGCATGAAAAATTAAACTAAAAATATATTATTTTACCATGTCAATGAATATAATTATTGGTATGAAAATTAAAAACATTCTAATTTATGTTGAAAAATTATCTTTAACAAGTAATAATTACCGACAAATAAATCTTTTATTTGATATTAGTTTAATTAAAATTGGTTATTTAATATTTTTTAGATAACAAAAATTTATATTATTATGAATTAAAAAATTTCGATAAATTTTATCGTTATAAGATATTTTTGATAATGTAATATAAATCATATTACAGCTTATATTCTGGATTGAATTCAAACCTAAATTATTTTATTAAAATGATAAACTGGAAGTTTTTATATTTGTATAAAATCATTTTTTTTAAATAAAAAGATTTAATAAGATTAAATGTAGGTTTTTTAAAAATGCCAACCTTATTATTACAAAACCTTTTTAAATAAAATTTTTCTGCTTTAAAATACGTTTTTTTACCTTTTTTATTAAAAAAATAAGTTAATCTGTAAAAAATACATGTAAAAAGTTATGATAATTTTATATAAAATATCGGCACTACAATAGAATTTACAATTAACAAATTAAAATTGAAAGAACAACAAAAATACCAGAATTTAAAAAAAAAATTTTAACATAAAAATTAAAAGCGAAGAAAATTTTCTTGATTAAGGGATGTTTAAAATTTAGTGTGTGTTAATTATCTTTGCAAGCACTTTGCGTAATTTAAATATCAAGGAATACAAATCAAACAAAAACTTATTATTATCTATATTAATTATAATTTAAATTTAATTAACTTAAAAAGGATTTTTTTTATCAGATGTAAACTGATAAAATCTTTTGAAGAGTTTAAGTGGAAAATAAGGGTATTACTGATTAATATATTTAATAGAGAAAATTAGTTATATTGAATCTTAAAGGGATTTCAAAATTAAAATCATACAAATCTGATTTATATTTAATTAGAATAAATTGTTATTGTTTCAATAAAAATATACTTTGAATTCAAAAAAATAAAATATTTCTTTATAATGAATAATAATAAAATGTTTTTTTAATATTTTAATTTTATGTTTTTAGTTATATACCAATAAAATTGCTAAGATGATTAAAATGAAATATTAATTTGTAATGGTATGTTCTAGAAACATTTATAATTAAGATTCAGAATCAGTAAAAATCTTTGACTTTGGTTATTAATAATATGGATATTTTTTTGATAGTTTTATAACAAGTTGGAATATAGATATCTTACGTATTTAAAATGATTTACAAGTTATGATAAATTTCATCTAATAACCAATCTAATTATAATGGTTTAGTAAATATAAAGGATAGATCTTTATTAATTTTAAAAATTACTTTATAAAATATGTACAAAATTTTATTTTTATAATTAATTTTTTTCTTCAACAATAAATTATTTTATTCTAGATATATTACTTACAAATATTTCCAAAATAAGGAATTGTAGTTTAAAAAAATATGTATCTACTAAATAAAATTATTATTGTATAGTGTTTATAGAAAAATAAAAATTAAAAATAATAATAGTCGTTAAAAGTGAGCTTTGAAAAGTCAAATTTATAAAACCTCTCTATGAATCAATTTTAAAAGGTTTTTAAATTTATCTTTATTAATAAAAATAAAATTACTTAATAATAATTCAATTTAAGATGTAGTTATAAAACTTTTGTTTCATTATCTAAAAACGATATTTATTCAACGATATAATTAAAAATTTCTAACTAGAAAATATTCATGAATAGTAGAGTTTATTTAAAAAATTTAGTTAAATTTTTCTATACTTTCTGTACTCAAATAAGTTGTTGTTTTATACTCGCTAATAATTAAAATTTAAACTCAGATATATTTAGTATATTAAAAACAAAAATTAATAATAAAATTTATTTATTTAAGAGTTTTTTTTATCTATACAATATAAAATTTGATTTTTAAACTAATATTAATTAATAGATATTATATATAAAAATCCTTAAAAAATTTTTTTAGAATAAGCTGTATTGCTGATGTTGTGAAGATTTTTATTTTTGATAATTCTCAAAATTATTTTTTAATAAAATTAAACCTCTAACAATTATTTTTTAGAAATTATTTCTAATTTTAATTTTAAATAATTTATAAAAATATGAAACCTGCAACAATTTTTTCTTAGAAATTGTTTCTAATTTTTATATTTAAATAATTTATAAAAATATGAAAGCTGCAACAATTAGTTCTTAGAAATTATTTCTAATTTTTATATTTAAATATTTTATAAAAATATGAAACCTGCAACAATTAGTTCTTAGAAATTATTTCTAATTTTATATTTTAATAGTTTTTAATAATATGAAACCTGCAACAATTAGTTTTTAGAAATTATTTCTAATTTTATTTTTAAATAATTTTTAAATAAAATTTTTTTATTAAAGAAAGAATAAACAACCTACTATTTCAATTTATATTATTTATTATTAAAAACAAAAAAAATTATTAGGCTAAAATTTTGAACAACTTTTCTCAGATATCCATAATAATTAATTTATTTTCAGTGATAAGAATTTTCAATTTTTCAAAAATTGTTAATTTAATTGTCGTATTAAAAAGTTTTAAATAGATGGGATATTTGATAAAAAAAGATAGCTAATAAAAAGCATTTTCAAATAAAAATTTTTCAAACTTATAATTATTGAGGAAAATATCTCATAACCATAAGAATTATAATTTTCACATATTTAAGTATGTAATATTTTAATAACTAATATTAATAAAGTCGGATGATTATTTTTAAGATAGAAAATGATAAAAAAAAATATTGTATGATATTTAAATGGATTTAATTACTAATCACACATTTACTATCGATGATTTCCTAGATCTTATTATACATCAATTTTTTTATAAAGAAATTTATAATAAATTTCTTTTTGATAAATATATACTATATTTGATTCTTATTAATAATTATATTTAATTTTGAAATTTTAAATAGAAGAAAATAACTTTTGTTACTTTATTTCATCATTTTTATTCATTTTTAAAACAATATACAGTTAAACCTCTGTACTTTTCGTTCTCTGTACTTTCCGTTTTTTATACTTTTCGGAAAAAATTGCTGATTTTCTAGTTTTACTAATCTATTTCTCTATAATTTTTGTTTTCCATACTTTTCGGAAATTTTCATAATTCTTTTTTTAAAAAAAAATCCATGGTCAACAATTTCCACATAAAACTTACATTTGATGACAAACTAGAGATTATTAGATACAAAGATTCAAATACATCTGTCAAATACACTCGTATTGCAGAGATTTTCACAGCAAAATTAAAAAAAAAAGATATCAGACAGAACAATCAAAAACATTATCGATGAAAAAGATAATATCATAAAATTGGTCACAGAAGGATATGTTAAAAAATTCAGAAAGCATGTCTTAAAATTAGATGTCATAGATAAGAATCTTTTATTTTGGATAAAACGTTCAAGAGTTGAAAAAAATATGATTTTCACAGTTGATATTATTATAAAGAAAGCACAAAAAATAACCTAAGAAAAAAATGTTAAGGAATTCAAATCATCTCACGGTTGGCTGGAAAAATTCAAAAAAAGAAATAATATATCTCTCAAAATGATTGTTGGAGAAGAAAATCAGGTAAATGTAGATTCTAGTGAAATCGAAAATTTTCTCACTCTGGTAACAAAAAAAATTAAAGAATATGGTGAATCAGGCATCTATAATGCGGACGAAACAGGACTTTTTTACAGACAAATGCCAACAAGAACCATAGCGTTTCAAATACAGCAAGGAGTGAAAAATTTTAAAGACAGAGCATCTGTTCTGCTATGCTGTAATATGAAAGGAACAGATAAAAAAATTCCACTTTTCATCGGTCGATCAAAAAACCCATGACCTTTAAAAAATATTGATGTCGGCAAATATATTGACTATAAATTTAATAAAAAAGCCTAGATGACGTCAGCAATTTTCATTTCATACTTGCTAAAGTGGGATAATCAATTGTTGAAATTAAATAAAAAGATATGTTTATTCATTGATAACTGCCCAGCATATAAAGTAACGTTGAATCTAAAAAAAATTGAGATAATTCTCATTCCGTCTAACACAACTTCATTTTTACAACCACTTAATGTGGGTATTATCAAATCTTTAAAGTCATACTTCAATAGCTATTAACTGAGAGATGTTTTTGAAGAGGTAGAGGCTAGAAAATCTGCTAAACTTGTGTCTAAAGGCATAAATTTGAAAGATGCTGCAGTTTATCTTAATCTCGCCTAGGATAAGATAACATCAAAAACAATCCAAAACTGCTTCAAACATTGTAAATGGGATAAAAAGAATGAAAAACAAGAAAAGAAGAAAAATTTTGTAAAAATTGATGAACAAATTAAAAAATATGAGTATGACTATAAATCTCATCTTAAAGGCAATGATCTTGTCGATTTTGTCAGTTTTACAGAGTATTGTGGCTTCAATTATGGTTATAATGATGTTATTCTGAAAGATGAAACTATTGATAAATCAGAATTAGAAAGTGACTAGAATTAACCTTGTGATACTAATAGTACTCTTGAACCGAAGAAAATCTATTTTGAATATACAAAAGGTGCTATAAGAATACTTTCAAGGTACTTTGACGGAGATGAAAACTTCAATATAGAAGCCAAAACAATGATTAAAAAAGTGGATCACAAGATCAAGAATTGAGGCAATGAAATGAAGGGGATATTGAAGTTTTTAATAAAACAGTAAAATTTTAAATTCTATACTTTTCGTTTCTCTATAATTTACGGATTTTTTCACGAAACATTAAAACAAAAAATACAGAGGGTTTACTGTATTAAAAAAAACTTATGCATAAAACACATAAATATATAAATATATATATATTGAAAATTACATCATATAGCACCAGAAATAAACAAAATTTAATTTGGCTTTTTATTAAAATTTTTAATTTAAATGAAAAAATAATAAACAATTATTATCCCAAAATTTATATCTTAAATATAGTTATTAATTATTTCTCAATTAAATCAAATGTAAAAATTAGAATATAGCAAATAAAACATAGAAATCAAATTTTCTTAAATATCATTATTTTAAATAAATAACTACACATTTCTCTTGTTCTTGATTAATTCCAAAGTCAACATTTTTTTTTAAATTTTTTACTAACAATAACCCAAATAGCAATCATTTTTTTATTATATAAATACAGTTGCCTTAAAAATCTCATTTCAGATTGTTTAATTGCAAATAATTTATTTATAAATTTCCATAATGATAAACTATTAAGAGACTTATTTTTTAGGATATCATTAATTTCTTTTAAAATCTAATTAAATTAATACTATTATTTCATCCATACTTTAAATAAATTTATAATTTAATTTTTTAATAATACTATTTATTACCTTTAATAATTTTTTGTCTGGAAAATCTTATTTCTATCAATTTGGGATTTATCTTAAATATGAACTAATGAAACTCTTATTTTCCTAACATATTATCATTTTTTCCATTGTAAAATATAATAAATTTTACTTAGTTATGATCATAAATTAGTGTTTTAAAATAATTTAATAAAAAAATCAATACCTCATTTTTTTATATAAATTGCCATAATAAAATTCAAAAAATATATTCTTGTTTTTAATATAATACGGATCTATGAATTTATATTTAAAACTTGATAGCCAAAGAAATAATCAAATATATCAATTTAATAATCACTAAATCGTAATTTTAGTGATACTTTTAAGAATTTTATTCCAACAATATTCCATTAAATTTAAACTTAAAATAAACTACGAAAAGATTAAAATATTTTAACTATTTTTTTTTCAACCAAAAGTCAAAATATTATTATATTTCGTTAATTTTTATATTGACTTATTTAAGCTAAAAATTTATGTAAATGTATATTTTGAATAAAATAAAATTATAAAATTTTTGTTGAACTGTTAAAAAATAAATTTGATTTAAAATTATCAATAAAATCTTTTTTTTTAAATTGTATATAATTTTTTTAATTTAAATCTTGGTAAAATTACATAAGTTTAAATATCATAATCTAAAATTTATAAAAAAAATAAAATTTGCTATGAAGCAACTTTATTTGGATTCTAACTATGTCTTAGAATAATAAAAAAAATTTTTACCTCTTGTTAGTATTCCTTTTACATCACTAATTATTATCTAAATAATTAATTTTAATAGTACATATATAAAAGCTCTATAATAATTCTTATTTCCTAAATATTTTTTTATTACCTTTTTTTGTCTAAGTTTTGAATAAATATTAACATTTCTTAGTTTAAATTATAAATTTTATACATTATTGTAATTAATAAATACATTTTGCTATAAAATCTTTACTTTAATAAGAAAAGATATTGATTATTCTAGTAACACAACTAATTCTAATGAATTATCAGTGTGATTTTTAGTTATCATTATTTCCTAGAATAAAAATAAATTTACCTTACATATGTCATCATTTATAATATTCCAATTAATTTTAATATTTTCATCCGCGCTTCCAAATAAAGTATATATGTAGTTTTTGTTTTATTGAGAAAATCTATACCATTATAGTTGCTGATAAGTCATTTACCTAAAAACTTTTTACTTAACGCCTAATCAATTTCATTGATTTCCAAGCATTTCCTACATTAAAAATTACATTTAAATTATAAAATATTTTACAAAGTTAATTTACACAACTATTAAAATTATAATTCCAAAAATTTCTTTTAGATAAAATCGCTTTACATTATGATTTAAATGAATAATAAAAAAATGATTATATTAATAATAAAAATTGACCAATATCAATTATTTATAAATTAAGTGTTTTAAAACTATATTTTTAACATTATCAAGATGAAGATACGGATTAATTTTAACAAAATTTATTATATAGAAATTTATTTATTATTTTAATATTAATATATTTTATAAATTTTTATATTTCGTACAAAGATAATTTATTTATCATTTAACTTTAAATATAAAATTTGTCTTCTGGTTGATTGTTACCTTCTTTTATTCATTAAAAGTAATTCAAATTTGTATTTATGCAGAATTTTCAAAAAATGGGGAAAAATATAATATTAAAAAGTTATAATAAAATATATTTCAAAATCAATTTTTGATAATCCTTTTAGATTTTTTCTATGCAGTATTTAGTTAACATAATTTAATATATCAATTTTATTGTTTTTAAATTTGTGTTTCAATAACTTTAATATAATAAAATTTCAAAAAGATCCTAATATTTAGTAAATAAGATTAAAAATAAAAAATTAAAGTTTATATATACATTATATTTCCTAATTTTTCCATTATAAAAAGCATAAAATGAAGAAATTTGAAAATAATTTAACCAATTAAGATTTTCTCCTCAGGACCATAAAATTAATATTTATTAAAAAATATAAATAAAATATATATACAATATTATTGAAATACTATATTTATTATGTTGATTTATTGTCAAGGAAGTTGCTTATAATCTCATTTTTTTTCAAATAGATTCATACATAATTCTAAAGATAAGACTAAATAAAACCCTTCTTAATAGGTTATATTTTTTTGACCATTTTGTTTTTATTTTGCCTAATAATACTAGACATATTGGGTATGCACCGTAATTATAGGATAACAAAGTGGAGTAGGTGGTTAACTTTCAAAAGAATTAAAATGAAGAATCGTTGATATATTTTTGTAGCCAAATAATTCTTTACTGTTAAATACAGTCCCCTAAAACCATATCTGTATTTTGTTTTTCATGAGTATTGCAGCTGAAAGATTTAAGACAACAGTCATTTATCTTTTTATAGGAGTAATATTTGTGTCCGACAAGCCGAATACCCATACCTGTGCATCGAAAACTTTGCCCCTATAGTTTTTGGAATTGCAAAAAAATAATTTATAATCGATTTGAAAGCTTGCGCCATCACCTCCTAATCATATTGGGTTTCAGTTAAATATTTGTAACAAAACTTTCATAATAACCAATAAAATATAATACATGTTTTTTTGAATGAGTCAATTCCTTTCTAGAATCATAAATTGGCTGCTCTTTAAAAAAAACTGTTAATCAAGTTAAACAGCTTTTATATTGGTAAATTAGAATTGAAAAAAATATTATCAGAACGTATGCTCCTGGTTGTTCTATATTTTTTACAGTTCTTATTCATACATTTAAATACTTGTTGGTCTTGTATTTTAATTCAAAAATATAATGCAACTACAGGAGAACAAAACACACAACTTACAGTGTTTTTTAGAAGTCTTCTGAATATAAAATTTACTTGAATTTTGTTGTAAGATGCAAACAAGGTTGTTAGAAAGTTCTCATATTCAGTTGGCATTTTTTCTATGTTTATTTTTTTTATTTATATAACCTAATTAATTCCCACTGAAGGAAATTGTTCACCTGATCTAAAAAAAATTGTGATCTTTTAAATTTGACCTTCATTTTAAAACATCCTTACTTTTTTGGTCATTTTTTTAATAATCAAAAAATTTTATATTTGCTAATAATGATAATATATTAATAAATAAAAGTGAGATATTAAAACAAAAAAATTGAGATGATTGAATAAGAAAAATTAAATTAGGATTTAAGACATACTAGAAAAAACAATTTTTCAATTCCAAGTTTAAAAAAAAATAATAAAGAATCAATTAATTATTTTATAAATCATTAATAATCTTTAAATATAGAATTTTAAAAAATTCAATCTAAAAATACATTTAAGAAGTATGTAATACTCTAATTAAATCCTAAAATATAAAAGTTAGAAGTATTTAATTAAGCTTAAGGCAGAATTTCGTAGTAAAATATTTCAAAGCAATAATCAATTCTTGTTTTGAACAATATCTATTTCTTTCTCTTAATTACACAATTCTAATGAAATCAACTTAAATGAATAAAATAAATTTATTAAAATAATGGTAATAAAGTGACAAAATTTTCAAGAGATAGCATATAATTTAACAAATAAGAAACAAGAAAAGTTTTGATTTATTTATAAATCTAAGATATCCGAATATAGTGATTATAATATTTTCAAATGTGATATAGGGGTAATATTTATTAAACTTGTTATTTAAAATAACAATATTATATAAGCAGTATATAAAAGAATTAAATGTTCAAATATGGAATAATATTTATGTTAGGTTTTGAATTAGAGTGAAAATACAAACTAACACCTTTCATATTGGTACGTTCTGAAATCAAAGACATTTTAAAATTATTTATAAAACGCTTTAATTTATATTATTTTTAAACTAAAGATGATGATTCATTCGACAATAATATTTTAATATTTGGATTTTTTATTCTGAATTAAGTTTATAAAAAAATGAAAAAAAAACGACAATTATTGATAAATGATCATATCAAATTATTACTTATGCAATTATTATTAATAAAATGTTACTTATGAAAAATAAGCATATAAAATCTTAAATCTTTCCTCTATGGTTCATTCAAACTATTTTAACAAAATTCTTTTTAATATTAAAATTATATCTGTTTCAAATTTTATTTCGTGATTGATAAAAGTAAAGCACTTATTTTGAAAAAAATCTTTAGAATAAGTTAATTTATTAAAAGTACACATGGGAGAAAGTAAAAAGGAGTCAAATTACAATTTTTAGAGTCTCGGAACTATTCCAGGTTATAATAAAAATCAATAAATGATTTTTAATATGCAATAAAGGACTATATAGGTATACTTATTAAATATTTAATTCAAGATGTATCTAAGAAAACTGATTAAATCCTTTTAAATAAAAATATAGTGGATTTATAACCTCAATAATTTAAATAATAATAATCAAATATTAGATATAAATTTTGCAACAGATTTTATCTAGAAAAATGCAAAGAATGGAGATCATAAGATTTATATCGCAAAACTTTAGCTTCATAAAATTAATTAAGTTGGTGCTCTACAAGTATTAATATTCATAGTAGTTTTGAAATCCTTCAATAGTTTGACCTACAGTTTAACTAAAACAAAAAAAAAACTTTGAAATTTGTTTTAAAAATAAGAAATATAAAAATTTCTATTTATAATGAAATTATTTAATAAAAAAACTTGCATTTTGAATCATCTAGTTTTTTAAATATGTTTTATTATCTGCGAAACAGCTTTATAAGAGATATTAATTGCGTATACAATATATTGTAATCTATGATAATTACAAAAATGTGTGAAGGCTAAAACGTTACAAATTTATTAAAAAACAATTTTACAAGCACATTAATGCCTATTGAGCTAATACTAATGCAAAGAAGGAAAAAGCTTATGTTATTAAAAAGCTATCCATATAATAATCATTCCTAATGTTTTCAATCTACACGTAAGAGATGCCAAAATCGTAAGTGTACTTCATATTTAATAGTTAGTTGTATTGTGGAAATTCTCTTTCAAGCTCCTAACAGTCATCCTGAAGCTCCCAAAAAACAAGAAAGTTAAAAATTTTGAACAAAATAGTTCAATAACCGAAAATGTTAGATTAACCAGTAAAACGATGGGTATTATAATCATTAATGAATTAATTTATCAAAATTAAGGGTGCTATTTAACAATTGCTTAAGAAAAAATCTTTAGTTGAAAAAATAAATAAAGATAGAAACAGAATTTTGAATTTTTTTCTTAATGCTACTTTTGATATCCCTAAAGAACTGAGAGTTGATTACCAGTAAATTACTTTTTTTAGGTACGATAATAGACTTGATGATTCTGAAAGATTTTTGATTTATTCTAGTAGCTTTAAAGAAGAATATATAATTTTTTTTTCTGGCTTATTGATGGTACCTTTAATGTTGTTCCTATTTAATTTTTGTAAATTCTTACCATTCAAGCATATCTTTTAGGAAAAACTTATCTTTGAATTTATATATTAATGAAAAATAAAACTGAAAACACATGTGATTTAGCTTTAAAAAAGTAAATAATTTATTTGCTCCGTAACCAAAAATATTATTAACTTATTTAGAAAAAGCTCTTAATTATTCCTCTCACAACGTTTTCAATTAGTCTGAATCATTTATTTGCATGTTTTGTTTTTGTCAGACAATTTGGAGAAGAATCTAAGACTTCAAAATTTCTAGTTGTTATAAACTGCATAATCTATTTGATAAAGCAATTATAATATTTTTAAAATAACATTTGTTACAACTTCTCATGTTCTTGTAGTGTATAAGAAGACATTAGAATAGATAAATAAAAATAATTTTAAAGATTTGAATGATTTTATCAAATATTTTGAAATAATGTTTATTGAAAAATTTGAACTAATTAGGAATCTTTCACATCAATCAATTTATCCTTTGAAATATAGAATGAATATAAAAGAGTTATCAAAAATCACTAAAGAATAACTAATTCAGTTAAAGGTTGGCATAGAAGATTTAAATCGAAAAATGAAAAATCTGATCCTAATATAATTAGAATAATTCGTTAATTTAAGATGAAGAAGAACTGAATCGATTTAATATTCTGAGAGCTTTAAAAGAAAAAGTCAAAATCTTTAGAAAAGATTTAAACATATAAGAAAAATCAATAATAACTCTTGATTATTTTTTATCATATAGATTTTTTGAATTCAACAGATAAAATAAATTATTTGTTATTTCAAGATAAAGAAGAATAAAAATAATTAGTTTCAAAATCGGCTTTTTCCAAAAATTGAATTAAAAGTTTAAAAATTAAATTATTAAGATAGCTTTCAAAAATCTTTTTAATAAATATTTTTTAAATTGAAGTAATGTACTTTTAATAATAGATTTAAAAATGTTTAAAATAATATCAATTGATTTTTCCCATTATAAGGAATTTATTTTCTTGAAAATTCAAAACTCTTTTAAAATTAATTAGAATTTATTTTTTTTAATTAAAACATTTAATTGATGCCAATTTTAATTTACAAGGCTGTTGATTTAATTAAGAATATTCTTTTTTTAAAAATATAAAAATTCAATTCAAAGTTTCTTTATATTTTTAATGATTAGAAAAAAACATAAAAGATTTTTTTTCAATAAATCATTTTTAAAAAAATTTTGTGACTATTTGAAACTTTTTTGAACTGTGAAGAGTTATCGTCAACTAACCCATAGGGAGTTACCGTACAACGTTTTTTAATCTGCAAAACAGCTTTAGAAGAGAGTTTAATTGTATATAACTATATATTGTAATCTTTAATTTAATAATATAATTATAAAAAAATTTATTACTGGAATTTTTAATACTATAAAAATATTTAATTTTCACTAATTTTGATAATTAAAATAAATAAATATTTTATTTTTTTAAATACTTATATGTTGAATGATTAAATAGGTCTTAATTTCTGCATAATTGTTTTAAGTTATATTCTTATCAAGTATTAAAAAAAATATTAAAAATCTGACGATTATAGCTTACAAAAGAATAATGGTTTTACTTTTAAACATTCATAACATAAGAATAATGCTAATAATCATGCATAATTTTTTAACAAATTTTATTTAAATAATTACGTTATCGAATATTTTTTATTAGAAGGCTTTATGAACAAAAATGCTCATAAAAACAAATTAGATATATGTTATTTTCATACTGTAATAAAATATAATGATATTTACCCGGATCTTTAAATACATTTATATATATAAGTATATTACAGTATAATAGTGTTTACAAAACTATTCTTATTTATTATAATCTTTTATTATTTCTATTATATAGTAAAATATTATCTATTTTATTTATATTTTGTTAATTATTTTATCAAACATATCTTTAAATCAAAGTAAAGTTGATTATTTTAAGTATCAAAATTTCAAACCTTATTTTACAAAATATAACATATTTAAAATATTTTGTCCAAATTAAGTATAAATAAACTTTTATTACATATTTCTGATTATATATCGACATTTAAATTTGCATTAATTATTATTGCCATGCTATGAATCAGAGGATTCCAACATTTATTTACTCTAGAGCACATTCTAAAATATCAGTTGGGTGGCGGGCACCACATATTTTAATTTGACAAGACCTTCCATAACTTGTCATTTTCCCATAATTTATTTTCTTATTTTCTAATAGTCATTACGTATTAATAAATATTAAACAAATATGTTTCAAAATAAAAAAATTATTTGTCATTTTTTTCATAATAGCTTACACACAGAGAAATTTTTTTTTCAAAACGTAAAGAAAGTAAACAAAATATAAAAAAGTCAATTTGATCTTTGGCACTGCATTTCATAGGTCAGAGCTTCATAATTAGGAAGTATGACGATAACCCTATTAGCTGACAATCATAAAGATGCTAATCGGTGAGTCGAGATACATATATTGATCTCATGAAGTTCATATTTGAAAACAATGATTCACATATATATGACAAACCGAAAAATTATTCAATTTTATATGCCGCTTTTTTCAACAATGGGAACTTTTCTCTATATACTGTATTCTAAAAGTTCTCTGATATTAAGGATTCTAGAAAAATATCATTCTTGAAATCCTAAGTGTATTACTATAGTTCTTCTGTCTTACTTTAAACAAAATCAGCAATACATGCAGCTATTTCCATAAAATTTATTTTGAAAGTAAAAAGGTTGATACAGAAGAAAACTATAAGCTCAATATGTGTTAACTCTAAAAATCTTTCTTCAAACTGTTTTTTCAACTCTTGAAGATGCTTAATAAATATTATCCCATTAAATTCATTGTCACCTAGCATTTGCTTTATATGTGGTTAATAAATGAGGGAATAGATCTGGAGATGTAATATCAAAAAATTCAATTAATTTTTAATAGATTTACAGAGAATTATCATTTGAGATATGCTTTTGTCTTTGCCCGGCAATTCTAAATTCAAAGAATTTAATTTTTTGTTGAAGTCTGTGAGAATCCAGAATCAATCAGCCAGCCAGATCAGCTGGTTCATCACAATTTTTATTTCTATCGTTTATTAATGTTTTTTTACTCTTTAATTAAACTCACAAATCTGGTAAGAACCTTTCCTTTACTGAGTTAAATGCTTTCAGTGTCCAAAATAAGAGCATATTCTTTATCTTGATTATCTTCTAACAAAGCATAAAAAAAGTTGGTGTTGCAAAGGAGCTGTCGAATAGAAATTGATCATATTTGTAACTATTTTCATGACATACTCAAATGGCAAAATTTTACAACAAAGAGCTTCTTGGTGGTTAATACAATAGGCGGTAATAATGTTTGAAAATTAATCATCCGATATACCGAAGGCAATAAATTTTTTGTATTTACCATCATGGGTAGGGCTGATCAGTGGATTTGTTAGATAGCTTGTGTAAGGCATATTTATTGACTTGGTATGTGTTTCAAATAAATTATAAATATCCTCCTACCTTTTCTTTCCTTTCACAGGTAATATTTGTAACAAATGGTCTTTAACTGTGAAGAGTCTGAACACCATGCTTACAAAATTTGCTGTCTGTGGAGTGTCTGATATATCTTTTGACTCGTCAAATTGTAGCGAGAAACAATCACATATTTTCAATTCAGTTTCCAACTAATTTTTTATGTCTTTTAAAATTGCATGTATTCTTCTTGTGACTATGTTATTTGACAATTGTAAGTCTTGTATTGCTGAGACAATCTGTGGTTTGTTAGAAAAATTCATCAAACAAACAATCGACATCAGTCAAAAATAGTTCCTAAAACAACTCCTTATCAATAAAAGTTTTCTTCTTTTTTGTGAGCATGTGAGATATTGGTAAAGTCGTAATAGTTGCCTTTTTAAAATTTTCCACATATCTACTGAAAACAGTCTGTTGTGTTGTTAGACTTGATTTTAGATTACAAATTTTGTTTCTTACTCCAGGTTTAATGGGATAATTCACATTAAAAGTGCTATGATTTTTCTAAAACTGCCGTTAAACAGTATGTTTTTTGGGCACTGAAATGCTACTAAAACTTAATAAACAAAGGCATTTATTTTTCAAATAGCCGAAACTAAATAATTCTTACCAGTCAGTGTTAAATATAGTTTCGTTATCTTTTACTTGGTCCCGTCGTTTAATGTTTAAAATAAATAATAAAAAAATAATAATTGAAAGACAATAAAATATCAATGTTTTAGCCCAAGTATGTTCTTCATTATAGGAATAAATATATTATAACAAGAACTATAACTATAACTATCTCCTCAATATTTATAATAGTTTATTAATAGATCATTGCTTATAAATACAATAAATTAAACACCTCATTTTTATCCTGTTAATTTTTTTATAGAAAACTCCTTTTTTATGTTTCGTCTGACGAACATGTTTCCTTTCTAAATATCGCAACCAGAACAAGGGAGCAATCACTATGACAACATCGCGGTTCTAGACGGGAAAGCTTTTTGTGCATTAGTCCATGTACATGCGGAAACCCAAAGTAAGCCGATGATCGCTGAAGCAATCTTAGTTTTGTGTCAAGTGATTTAGCGCCTTCGTGGTTAATCATAACAGTTTTTGGCCTTGGTTCCATTCGTTCATTTAAAGTTTTCCTTGTGTACAAT